>CAKJVB030000004.1:0-17207 GCA_918026665.1 Diabrotica balteata
ATTTAGTGTCTCAGCACATGTACTAACGACTAATCTATTAAATTATAATACACATTGGAGAAGTCTTTTATGTTTGTTTTATTTTTAATATAGTTTAGATGCTTTTTGAGATTACTATTTTCGTTGGGAATAAGCCACAATATAAGTTTAAAATCAGTTTATTTTTGACGTTTCGATTTCCACTTCGGAAATCTTTCGGAAAACAAATTTTGTTCTTTGTTACTTCTGTAAACAACATAACAATAAAATTCTTCCATTAGTGATTCCCTAGTATATAATGAGGAAAAAACCAGGAATAAACCTCATAATACTATCCCGATATGGGAAGTAAGGGAAAGCGGTACATAGTGAGACGCGGTCAAAAGTTTTCTTCCATTTGCTTCGCCAATCTACTTAAGGAGGGCTATTAGATCGCAGATGTCACTACTATTGATATTTTTGCAATATGGCGTATAGTATAAATGTGTTTAACTAAAACGTGTTTTTG
Organism: Diabrotica balteata; assembly: GCA_918026665.1. Classification (NCBI taxonomy): domain Eukaryota; kingdom Metazoa; phylum Arthropoda; class Insecta; order Coleoptera; family Chrysomelidae; genus Diabrotica; species Diabrotica balteata. Next base: position 488 of record CAKJVB030000004.1, read on the forward strand.
ATAGTATAAAATTACATTTAAACCAATATTCAGAGGAATATTTTGCTGAAACCGTAAACATTTATTGAGTGATGTCAGCTGAATATTGGCGCGTCAGGTGTTGTGAAGTGTGAACTAGGTACAGTCGCCTCGTATTTCGGTGAGACTGTGTAAAAATATATTTATCTGTAATAAAAGCAGGCAATAAAAATTAAAATAAAAGTACTTTACCAGGACTTATCAATGATAACTGTCTCAAGGACTTATCAGTCATTGATAATTACTTAACAGTAATTATCAATGACTGATATGTATAATAATACAAAGTTTTAATATTCTCATCGATATTTACATTCAGATGTGCCTGGTATTATGTTTGAAGATATGTACAGTCGCCCAGATAAAGTTATCATCGATGCATTCTTTGTATAAGATAACAATATTTCCGATATTAACGTCTTTAGATTATCATGAGGATATGAAAAGTTTAATTTTTGAATCATGGTTTGAAGAATCTCTTTCTTCCGAGATTACCTAAATATAGTGTGATTATTATGGACAACGTATCCTATCATTCAAGATTAATGAGAAAATTCCAAATATTACTTGAAACAAATTACAAATTCAAGAATTTTTATTTGAGAGAGATATGTACTTTGAGACATCATATAGTAAAAAGCAATTGTTGGAGTTGTTTATGTTGTTGATAACTGTACTCGCAGTAATGGGCATACCGTGCTTGGACTTCCACCTTACTATTGTAAATTGAACCCAATAGGGTTAATATGGACTCAACTTGAAGCAAATAGAAGAAGAAACGTGGCTTCTAAATTTTTGTCTACTGCTTTCCAGTTAATTAGAAGAGAAGTCACAAAGATCATAGCAACCAACTGGAAATATGTAATCGCAGTGAAAAATGACTATGTTAAATATTTACCAGCAATAACCAAATTGCTATAAATTTAGAAACTATAAATTTAGAAGATAGAACTGACACTAGTGATAACAGTGATTCTGAGTAGATTAGTAAGTCTTATTTCCAACTAGGTGTTAGTTGAAACCTTTATTTTTATTGTAATTGTAGATATTCTCGTTTTGCTTATGTATCTTGGAAAATAGAGTACACATACACTTTATGATAGAACAAAAACGTACAACATATCGTTAGGTTAAAATGACAGGGTTAAAACTAACAAAATCGCATATTTGGAGTTATTAGTGTGAAAAGGTTCCAACTGATCTTCCCTATCTTCTGATCTGACAACAGGGCTGGCTAACAACGCAATTCTGACTCATTACAATGCCAAGGTTCCATCTGTGAACATAAATAAAACAAAACTAGAATGACATGGTTTCAGGTGACACATGAAACCTTGTCACTCAACCAATAATTAAGATTTGTAGTTGTGTTATTAAAACGTTTGTATACTAAAATACTTTTACATAAAAAATGTGTCTAATTGTATGTGATAATTACTTTTATTAACAATTTTTTATAGATATTATTATTTTACAATAAGTTCTGTTTAGTCGAGTCTATTAGTGTTATCACTCCCTAGATATAGAAGATAACAACACCAATATTTTTTATTTAAACTTTATAGAAAATAAAACTTTTTCTTAAATAAAATTAAATAAAAATAAAAACTTTTATTTAATTTAGAATTAGATATCTACGCTACTGTTCAATAAAGTAGTGACCACTCTAACATTGTTGCCATTTTCTAGAATTTTACTCGCTCTGGTTCCTATAAATTTTCTCATGAAATTACGTGTCGACTATACGTTGTTGTTTATAACTTATAATTTGTTATACTTTGTCTTCTTCTTCTTGTGGTGCCTATCCGTTACGGATGTTGGCAACTAGCATGGCAATTCTAACTTTATTTACCGCAGCTCGAAATAGTCCTGAAGTGGTCAAGGAAAACCATTTTCGTAAATTCTACTGGTCGTAAGAGGCGAACGCAGGAGCAGCTGACCGCTGTCCTTACCCAACATTCCATCTCGTCCCATACCCATTTAGTTACCAACAACCTATCTCAGCCACACCCCGAGTGTCGGATGAGTCCCTTTGACCGTGTTTGAGTGGAAGAGGTCCTTTTTGCGCGGGTGGTGTGTGGCATATACATGTCGCGCACCCCACACACAAACTGCGTAACTTGCGCCTCTCCCCATTCACACACTCCCAATTTTCTCAGGGTAGCGGGTAGAGACTCGTCGATAAACCCAATAGGTGATAGTCCTACTTCAGGTATGCGACCCTGCCCACGCGAGCCTTGGTATATCTACTAAGTCCAAACAATAGATACCACTGTCCTTTCCTACTAACCCTGTTTAAACAAATTTCCTTATTAGCACTCGAACCTAACACTAGAACCAAAGGGGAAGGCAACGGGAAACCACCCCTTTATTTCACCCACGAAAGTTCATGATATGAGCAATAGCTGCGAGGCCTCGGATGATGAGCTTCGCAATCCGGATGGCACCCGGCGCATCTTCTCGTCCGGGGAGGAATGTGTGAAATCAGTTACCGGGCATGTAGACGTGACTCATCAGGCTTTACATGCGAAATGTGCTACTGGTGAAAAACAAAAACTTAATAACCGCAAACCTACAACATAGCTACATGGAATGTCCGTGGTCTTTTACAACAGGGCAAACAAGCTATTCTGGAGAAGGAACTGGAACGAACCAATATCTCTGTGGCCGGGCTCTCTGAACTTCACTTCCGCAACGAGGGGCACTACATAACTAATTTGGGACATTTCATGTGCTTTTCCGGCAACACTAACAAAAGTATCAATGGTGTTGGCTTCTGGGTTTCAAAATCTCTTTCTCCTTATATACTGGGATATCAAGCTATCAGTGATCGTATAATTTCCTTAAAACTAAATGGATCTCAATCTATTGTACATTTGATCCAGGTCTATGCGCCTACCTCAACTGCTGATGATGATACAACTGAATCTTTTTTCAACGAGCTGGAATCATATCTGCAAAATATCCCAAATAAAGAAATCGCTATCATCATGGGTGATTTAAACTCAAAAATCGGTGTTACTATGGCTGACGAACATATACGAAATATTGTGGGTAGATATGGAATAGGTGAACGCAATTTAAGGGGACCGCCTTATCCAGTTCTGCGTTGACAATGACTTGACAATAATAAACTCTATGTATAGGCACCACCCCAGAAGATTGTACAGTTGGATCTCACCTAATGGACGACACCGAAATCAGATCGATTACATAATGATTAAACATCGCTGGAAAACATCTATTAGCCAATGTAAAACACGACCTAGCGCTGACTGCGGCTCTGACCACCAACTTCTTGTTGCAACGCTAAAGCAAAAATTCAAGGCATGTGCTAGGATCCGAAACAAGAGGATATCAAAAATAACAGATACACAACAATTTAAAATCCAATGTAATGAAAGATTCGAAAATATTTTACCAACTATCGTCACTCATGATTCCGAAAAGATTTGGTTATCTTTTAAAAATACCTTGATACAGATCTTGACTGACTGCGAGGCACAGTCTAATGCCGTCTCAACCTGACCAAAAAAAGTATGGATGTCTGCAGATACTTTTGACCTCGTTGAAGAACGTAGAAAACTTAAAATTGCTGGAATCGAGAACCCTCTCAGGAATTCCCAGTACCGACAGCTATCTAGAGCTATTCAGGCTGCTTGTAGACGTGACAAAAACAAGCATATAGAGAACATCTGCAGAGAAATTCAACTACACGCCGACACAAATAACACCAAAGAACTCTTTGATAAAGTCAGACAACTCACACGTAAATTTAAGCAGAAATCTTGGTCTATCAAAGATGATGAAGGTAATGTACAGACGGATTTGAAAAAGTTATTGATGTTTGGAGGGCGTATTGTAAGTCTTTATACGCCAATACGGACCAGATGCCAGCGGACGCTCCGTTTGTACCTGACTGCCAGACCTCCACTTTCCATTCTCCTTCAACAGAGACACACCACACTAGTTTTGAGACTGAACCTGACATACTTTTTTCAGAGCTGGAATTCGCTTTAAAAAGACTTAAGTTAAACAAAGCAGCAGGATATGATCTCATTACTGCAGACGTCTTGAAGCCGTTCTGTTCCGTCTGTTCGGAATGTGGAGTGAAAATATTACATCGATTGTGCAATGAAATATGGCACACAGGCGTCTGGCCTGAGGATTGGAGAAAGACCATAATCATACCTCTTCATAAGAAAGGTTCAACAAATAATTGTAACAACTACAGGCTATTAGCTCTAATATCACACGCCAGTAAGGTGATCCTCTACATACGCAACGGCGTCTAGAAAACTTCATAATTTGGCAAATAGCACTTGAGCAGGCTGGATTTATAAAGGGCAGAGGTACTAGAGAACAAATCCTTAATGTACGAAACATCGTAGAAAAAGCCAGAGAATACCAGATCCCGATATCTATATGTTTCGTCGATTATACAAAGGCCTTTGATAATGTTAGATGGGACAAACTATGGAACATATTGACGACAATGGGTGTACCTAAACACTTGACTCACCTTATTAGCAAACTGTATCAAGATAACCTGGCATATATTCGAATGGACGGATATATGTCTGACAAATGCACTTTGGAGAAGGGAGTACGCCAAGGATGCGTTTTATCTCCCTTATTATTTAACATCTATTCGGAGTTCATAATGCGCAGAGTTTTGGATGGTTGGGAGGGAGGAGTAAACCTAGGTGGTGTTAAGATATCTACCTTGCGTTTCGCAGACGACACTACACTACTAGCCTCTACTCCAGAAGAAATTACTAAATTATTAAAAAAACTCGAGGTAGAAAGTGCTAAATTTGGACTCTAATGTTAACTACAACAACTCTATGGTTAACTACAACAAAACCAAAATCATGGTTATTGGTCGCCAACAACAGTTTCCTGAAACCCAAACTATTGCGGGATGCGAGGTAGTCTCATCTATGATATATCTTGGAGCTCTAATTAACAACACAGGCAGTTGTGAATCCGAAATTAGAAGACGCATTCAACTAGCAAGAGCAGCAATGAGTGAACTAAACGGGGTTTATAAATCAATATAACGGGGTTTGGCGTGATCGTCACATTACTATGACAAACAAAAAGAGACTCGTTTCAACTCTGGTCTTTTCCATATTTTACTATGCATGCGAGACATGGACAGTCAAAGAATCAGATCGACGACGTATAGACGCCTTTGAAATGTGGACATGGAGACGTCTGCTTCGAATTCCATGGACGGCTCGCCGTACAAATATCTCGGTTCTGGATGAAATTAAACCGGATCAGCGTCTCTCCAGTACCGTTTACTCTAGAATTTTAAAGTTCTTTGGCCATATCCATCAAAGTGATCACAAAATGGAGCGGTTGGTGGTCCAAGGAAGGCCTCAGACTCAACGCCAACGCGGAAGATCTCCACAACGATGGGCGGACATTACTAAAAAGCTTCTCAATAAACAGTATACTGAGGCAATACATATAACTGATGACCGCGACCAGTGGAGAAAATTATCAATCAAACTGTCCGAGCTGCTGAAGCCCAATTATGAACCACAACACATCTACTAAGATGTTAATGACTGTGATGATGATCATCCATCCGACGTCGAACCTCAATGTTTGTTACTCGGTCCACCCAGGAGATCCTTAGTATCCGTCTATAACACCACATCTCAAACGAATTACGGAGCAGTAACCCCGGAGGTCAGCAAACTCAATCAACACTTTGTCAGCATTTAATTTTTATATAAAAGAAATTGTATTGTAATTAAATTCAGTTATTTTCAATCAATAAAGCAGTGCAGTATAGTTGTAAAAGTTAATAAAGGGTCTTTTTTAAAAGTACCTTCGCGAGTTCAAACCTTTAAGTAACGTCTTGAGTTTTCCCATGGATGCCTCGGTTGGTGTCCATGATTCAACTCCATAGAGTAGCACTGTAAACACGTAGCATCTCAATAAACGGATTTTTGTTTTTAAGGGTAGGTCGTGGCTCTTAAATATCTTGCTCATTCTGACAAACGCTGACCTGGCTTTTTCAATTCTCTGTTTATCTCAACTGAGTGGTCCCATTGGTCGTTTATGGTGGTTTCCTAAATAGTAGTAACGGGTCACTTGGAATATTTGTTGCTGATCTACCAGTAATTGACTGGGTGGAATATGCTTCTTACTGATGACGATGTACTTTGTTTTCTTGATATTAAAATCAAGCCCGTACTCCTGACTGATTCTCCACAACTGCATTACTAGTGTCTGTAAACCTTATAGACTGTCTACAAAGAGGATGGTGTCGTCTGCATATCTGATGTTATTCAGGCGTTCACCATTTATGAGAATACCTCTTCGATATGCTCTAAGGCCTGGCTCATGACGTGTTCCGAATAGAGTTAAATAATAGGGGAGAGAGTATGCAGCCCTGACGTACTCCTCTCTTTATTGCAACTTCCTCTGTTAGTTGGTCTTTCACCCCAATGGTTGCTGATTGGTTGTAGTATATGTTCTTGATTATTCTAAGGTCTTTGTTATCCAAATCAGTTGCCTTTAGTATATCCATGAGCTTATCGTGCTTGATTCTTTCGAAAGCTTTCTGGTAGTCGATAAAGCACACATAAATATCGCAGTTGACGTCTCTGCACCTTTGAAATAATACTTGAACCGCGAACAAGGCTTCTCTTGTACCTAACGCATCCCTGAATAAAAACTGCATTCGTGAGATCTGTGACTCGCATTTCTGATAAATTCTTCTGTGTATTATCTTTAAGAAGGCCTTAAGACTGTGGCTCATTAGACTGATAATACGATGCTCTTCGCATTTTTTTGCATTAGGTTTTTAGGTATAACAATAAATGTAGATTTTAACCAGCTCTCTGGGATTTTTCCCGAGTCATATGAATGAAAGTTGTCGGGTCCTGGTGCTTTACCATCTTTGGTTGCTTTAATTGCGGCTTTGACTTCGTCTTGAGTGATTGGTGGTCCTGTGTCGTATTCCATAGTTGTCTGAATGTTATCTCTGTCGCCATCGAATGTCTTCTCAACGTATCTCTTCCATATATTCTTTGTTTGTTCAATATCTATTACCGGGTAGCCATGATCATCAGTCATACGTCCTGATCTCTTGGGTTTGTTAATTCCTGCTGCCTCTTTTACCTTCTTGTGGAGATTAAACGAGTCGTGTCTACTTTCCAATAATTCTATTTCTCTGCATTGATCTTTAAAACATTTGTTTTGGTTTCTCTAATAGTTTTTTTATTTCTTTGTCAATTCGTTTATACTCCCACATGTCTCTATATTTAGGATTTTATCAGTAATCCACTCTTTCTTTTTAACCGTTGTTGGGCGAAGATATTTATCTAGGATTGTCTGGTTAATTTGTTGTAGTTTTGCCATTTCTTTATCTGGTTCGTTAGCTTTGTCTGTATTTTTTAATTCTTTTTCTACATAGGTTTGTATCTGGTGCCTGGTGTCTTCATTTTTTAATGGTTCTAAACCGTATTTTCTGGCTTTTGTACTCTGTATTTTCTTCAGCTTTAGTCTGATGTTAACTACCAGTGGATTATGGTCCGACCCGATATCTGCACCAGGATATGTTTTGGCTGATACTATTGAGTTTCTGAATCTTTTATTCACCATAATGTAATCAATTTGGTTTCTGATGATGTGATCTGAGGTGTCTTGAGGTGATCTCCACGTATATAATCTCCTAGCTGGTAGTTTAAAGAAAGTGTTGGTGATTACCAGTTGTTATTCCACAGCGAAGGTGATCAGGCGATCAGCGCGTTCGTTTCGTTCCCCCAGTCCAAAGGATCCTATGGTTTCTCCACATCTACCCTTTCCTACTTTGGCATTTAAGTCTCCTATAAGCATTTTTATTTCTTTTTTGTGAAGTTTTTTCAGAACACTCATTAGTTCCGAATAGAAAGCTTCGATCTCTTCGTCTGATTTGTCTGCAGTAGGTGCATATACCTGGATTATGTTGGTCTTAACAGGGAAGGTGTTAAACTGAATAAGGAGTATTCTCTCTGAGATTGGAAAGAAGTTTGTGACATATTTAGAGATGTTCTTATTCACTATGATACCAACTCCGTTAATATATAGGTCTTCGCTATTTCCGGAGTAATAAATCTGGTGGTCATGTACTGTGCACTGTCCAGATCCAGTCCAGAGCGTATGTGTCTTGCCCTCCTCGTACATTGTTCTCACATTCCACGTAGCGATCGTAATTGTTGATCTGTGGAGTTTTAAAGAACAGGGATTTCTCTGGTTGACGACCTGGGGAGCCCTGTTATCCTTGTTATATCTCTCCCTGCGGGATCTTGGTATCCGAGAACCATGGTCAGTAAACTGTGACGTATTAATACTAATACTTGCCATACTAAGGGGCTAGGGATGTTTAATGAGATAGATTCCCCTTGCTTTCCTCATCGCAGTGTAGGAGCCATTAAAACTGCTTCACTCATGCCTCCTAATGATGAGCCGGTCCAGGATCCATTCCTATACGCCACAACTTGGTACTGAAAATGCTGCTTCCATTTCCAGGAAAGGGGAATTAGGCTATGCTTTATGCTTTATGCTACAATAATCCAAGGAAAAATACTTTCCTTGGATTATTGTAGCATTTTATAAGGTATGCTTTTCTATTGGATATGTAAATGGTAAATTTCAAAATAACGTCCAACAGTATACAGTGAGGCAAGCGTTACTGGTACATAGTGTGACTGTCTCACTGTGTACCACAAATGAATATTAATACAATTACCTGAATATAATGTTACCGGTTTGTTTCAGATGCCTAGAAATCTTAATGTTCCACGCAAAATTGGCAAGACGTCTGCTGAACAGATGTCCAATGCTGATAATGCTGTCATTGATGGAATATATTCATTAAGGCAAGCCGCACAACAATTTGATGTCAAATTTTAAACCTTTCAGAGATATGTGAAGAAGAAAAGAAATAATCCTGAAATTTTATCAATCATTACGCGTCCAAATTATTCGGTGAATAAAATTTTTACAGATGAACAGGAAGATATTCTATGTAACTACATTAAAACTTTCACTAATATGGCGTACGACCTAACCACCGTAGCTGTAAGACGCATCGCATTTAATGCAGCTAAAGTAAACAAAATGAAGATACCAAAATCATGGACACAACGTAGAATGGCCGGTATCGACTGGCTTCTTGCATTTATGAAAAAAAAAAGTTGAGCATACGACAACCTGAGTCATGCAGCTTTGCACGCTTTACTTCTTTCAACCGACACAACGTTTAGCAGTTTAGTCAAAACAGACTAGCATAAAACTGTCCACGATCCCAAAAAAGTTGTGACTGAAAAAGGCATTAAACAAGTAAATAGCTGCATAAGTAGTGAACATGGTGTACTAGTTACCACTTGTTGTATAATATTTGGCCTTGGCACATACTGTCCACCAGTGATGGTGTTTCCATGTAAATTATTTAAAGAACATATGCTTAATGGAAGACCTCGTGGTATCTTGGGACTAGCTAACTACTGAATCATCCAGGAATGCCCATCAAAATATACAATATCGCTGAGTTGGTTGGTACAGCACACGATAAAGCTCTCGTACCTTAAAACATTCGGTCAGGTTTAAAAAACAACAGAGATATGTATTCTTCTTCTTCATGTACCATGTCCTTTCAGAACGTTGGTTACCATCATAGCTATTTTAATTTTATTCACTGCCACCCTAAATAGCATGCTTGTATCTACACCATACCAATCTCGCAAGTGCTTCAACCATGAGGTTCTTCTACGTCCTGGACTGCGTTTGCCTGCTATTTTTCCTTGCATGATATTTTGTAGCAATCTATATTTGGGACCTCTCATTACATGTCCGAAATATTCCAGCTTTCTCTGCTTGATGCTTTTTATGATCTCAGTAGTCTTGCTGAGACGTTCAGTATTGTGGAGTTACGAATCTTCTCCACCCAGGAAACTTTTAAAATTCTTCTATAGCACCACATTTCGAAAGCCCCAAGGCGATTTAGATCGATTTTATTCACAGTCCAGGACTCGACAGCATAAAGTAAGACCGAGAACACGTAGCAGCGAAGTAGGCGGATCCTTAATGCCAATTTTAGGTCTCTGTTACATAACACCTTGGACATCCTTCTAAAAGCAGCTCTAGCCTGCTCTATTCTGGATCTAATTCGCCGTGATTTTCTGCATTACAATTTAATTGCTGTCCAAGGTAGACGATTTTATCAACTTGCTCCAGTTTGGTATTATTTACATATATAGACGGTTTTATATTCTGTTGTTTACTTATTACAAGTATTTTGGTTTTCCTTATGTTAAGATCCAGACCTGCCTCCCTTAAACTCTCAACGACACTATCAAGTAGTGTTTGCAGATCTTCTTGACTAGAAGCTAGGAGTACTGTATCGTCCGCATATCGCAAATTATTGATGACTTCGCCGTTCACAAGTATTCCTTCTTGTTTTAGGTTAAAACAACCGTTATTAGGGTCAATATACTTAGCCCATTTTGTTTTATTATCTTTGCCCAAAAAATATAGATAAATGCAAAAATGCAATAATACAAAAAAAAAATAACAAAATTACAATTTTTGGTTTAAAAGAAAAACAATATTTTAACTATATAAAATGGTCAAGTCTGTTTTTGAACGAGTTGGTAGAGAGAGCAGAGACAATGTTATCATTCAGGTGAATCCAGCACTCAAAAACTCTTATTTGGTAGAAAGTTCCGTCTTGATCTTGTAGAAAAGGTTTCTTTCTTTAGTTTAAACTGATGACCTCTGAGGCGTCATCTTGATTTATGGTAAACATTTCATCGAGATTTCTAAAATTGAATTTTAATATTTTAAATGTTATAATTCAGTCTCCACGTTGTCGCCGAAGTTCAAAAGAAGTTAGGTTAGCCATACTAGGTCTTTCTGCATAAGAAAGTCTTCTCGGTCCCAAAGGAACTGGAGTGGCTTTTCTTTGAACGTTTTCCAACAAAGTCTTGTCTCGAACCAAATCAGGATACCACGTTGGTTCAGCGTATTCAAGTATGAGTCTTCTTACGTAAAGAGTGTAAATTACGTAAATATAGTCTGGAGTTCGCACGTTTACAAATAGAGGTAATATGTTCGGACCAAGTTAGGCTGCTGTTTACGATAACACCAAGATCGTTATACGAAAACACAGAATCTAATGGCTGCCTGTTAACAAAGTATGGCACAACTGGGTTATTTTTACCATTCGAAGCGCTACACATTTTTCCGCATTTAAGGGTAGTAACCACTGGGAACACTAAGTTAGAATAGAGTCCAAGTCCATTCGGAGGGTTAGCTGGTTTGTGATTGGATTGGCATATATTTTTTGTGTAATCAGCGTAGAACGATATTTTATTTGAGACATAATAAGGAACATCGCTGGTATAAACCGTAAAAAGCAGAGGTCCAAGGACAGAACCCTGAGGTACTCCACTTTTCACTAACCTGTCCTGTGAAAAAGATTCCCCAAACTTTGTAATGTCCTTCAGTCAGGAAATCATCTACCTATCGAAGTAAAGTACCGCGAACTCCGAAATGTTCAAGCTAATCGGACAATAATCGTTGGGGTCGAGTTTGTTGCCTTTTTTAAAATAGGGGTGACGGATGCTAATTTCCATCTAGGGGGTAAGGATCATCATACTGATCACCCATCGAAACTTCTTCAAAAAGTGCTAACAATATTTTTTGCTCTTTTTCATAATCCATAATATTTGAAAAATAAAGTTTTAGTATAAAACAATTACTTATAAGGGTGGCCGCACACAGAAAGAGCAAAACTGTTTTAGTCAAGAACGTTTTTGACTAAACGAGTCTGATGCTGATGTTTCCATATAAATGAAATGAGCTGACGCACACTGATTAGTCGTGTGTCTAAATCATGTTTAGGCTCATTTAGTTTTAGTCAGTCTGTTTGATGTTGATTACCGATCGTCGTTTTGTGTCGAAACATTTCAATGTACGCAGACACAACATGTTTTTTGGAATCCCCTTCTTGAAACCGCTCGCGTAGTCAACAAGAAGCGCATGTGGAAACAACGATATTTTGCTTGTTTATATTGTGTGTATCATGTAAGTGGACGCAGAAAAATTAATTGTACTGATTGAGGCCAGACCCCTTATATAATTATCAATTAAAAGATCATTACAATCAAAATTTGAATCACAAAGACTTTCAGCAGTTCTTTTTTTTATTTATAGGATTCACCCAAAATTGTCTTTTATTTTGCGTTTTTTTCGTCCTATAGGAGGAACCACTGCCAGAAAACTAGTGCAATTTCGTCGTTATCTGTCGACATCTTTAATAAAACTGATTTCAGTATGGTTTGTGCAAACATTTTGTTTCTCTTGAAAACAAAATGTTTCTTTTGGAAACAAAAACGTTTTCGTTTCAAACAAAAACGTTTTTGACTAAAACAGTTTTGCTTTTTCTGTGTGCGGCCACCCTAAGTCATAAAATTTTATTACCTCTCTAGACGCACAGGGTCCAGTACACCGATTTTACAAATTACAAATTTACAGTTCGAGCATTAATACTGCAATCAAAGAATATAGACGCTTATAGAAGAATCTTTCACTGTTATTTTTGAAAGTTGGCAAAAGATGATCGCACGTTATGAAAAAGAATGAGAGGGTGGATCGAGATTTTAGTACCAGGTACCAGTAGGAAGCGGTCATGTCGGCGCTATTATTGCTTTTAAAATATGAAAGAGCGGGGCAACAAATACAACAGATATTTTTATGTAGATGCCGCGTGGCCGTAGAATAAGATTAAATGTTTGCGTTTTATAACATTTTTTTAAGAAAATAATATTTTAACTTTTAATAAATGAATCCTATTAGAAAAAATATTATGATTCAAATTTTTAATTTAAATATGTACAAATCTACAAATAATATTCTCTTCTTATTAACTATAAATAAAATTAATTCAATCAATAAAGTCATCAATCAACGGAATTAAATATTTCCAAATTTTCTAAATTTAATAATTTCTTCTTCTTTGTTTTTAATATAAAATAACATAAAATATAAAACACAACACTGTTTTTTCTGCAGAATAATGGAAAATTGTCTAAAAAGTGGAAAATTAAATTTTTGGTTGAAAAATTTTGAAATTTTTAAAAACTATTTCGTTAATTTTTGGCAGAAAAACAGTATAATAAAAATTTATATGGCGGTTTTTCGTTATGTTGGAACAAACCTATTTTTAATTCAAAGTTATAAACTGTAAAAAAATAAATGTTTTGAATATTGTAAATATCATACATCTTTAAAATTTAAAATTAAAAATTTAAAAATTTAATGTATTAAAAATAAAGATTTTATTGTGCAAAAACCAAAAAAAGCATGGGATTTTTTTTAATCGTAGATGCAAAATTAAATAAATAGCTCTGTTCGTACTCCTTTCCCACTTTCCCCTAACTACATATTTTATGATAGTTTTAAGCCGAATGACTGCCAGATGTGTTTTAAGTATAATACATAGAGAAATACTTATTTTTATTTCTCTATGGTATAATATAAGTATATATAAATCGCCCATTTGAACTGTTCTTCTATAAGCGTCTATATTCTTTGCTGCGTTTCAACTCTGGTCTTTTCCATATTTTACTATGCATGCGAGACATGGACAGTCAAAGAATCAGATCGACGACGTATAGACGCCTTTGAAATGTGGACATGGAGACGCCTGCTTCGAATTCCATGGACGGCTCGCCGTACAAATATCTCGGTTCTGAATGAAATTAAACCGGATCAGCGTCTCTCCAGTACCGTTTACTCTAGAATTTTAAAGTTCTTTTGCCATATCCATCGAAGTGATCACAAAATGGAGCGGTTGGTGGTCCAAGAAAGGCCTCAGACTCAACGCCAACGCGGAAGATCTCCACAGCGATGGGCGGACATTACTAAAAAGCTTCTCAATAAACAGTATACTGAGGCAATACATATAACTGATGACCGCGACCAGTGGAGAAATATTATCAATCAAACTGTCCGAGCTGCCGAAGCCCAATTATGAACCACAACACATCTACTAAGATGTTAATGACTGTGATGATGATTCTTTGCTGCAATGAATGATACACAGTCATACGTACACAGTCGATAAATGTACATATCAAAAGAAGGTATAGAGTCGGAGAAACTCGAAAGCTTCCGATTGTCTTTAGAATTGATTGTCATTGACTCCCATCGGTCTGCTAGACAAGCTGCGTCTACTGAAGGGTTAAAGATGGATCACATGCTATGATTTTTTATGACCGATATTCTCAAGTTAAAGTTGATTTCATGTAATCGAATGAACTCTCTTACAATAAAACGTCCCAGGAACGCAACTCAACAATATTAGTAATATCGTTTCAAAATCGGCCACTTTAAAATATGTAATGTATATCGGAATTGTCAATATAAGTGAGTTTTTATATAAAATAAAATATACGTATTTTAATATTTATATTGCGGCGTATCCCAACGAAAATAGTAATTGCATTTAAAGTCGATATTTGGGTAAATATTACGTTAAATAAAGAAATTATAGATAAACAAGATTCTTTTATTTAATTAGTTTTGTAATATGCATTTACAATTTTAATAAAAATGAAATAAGTACTTGAAAAATAAGTAAATAAAATAATCACTCTCTGGTCTGAGGTACAACATAAGGTTGTACCTTGAAACAACTAGGGTTGTACCTTGGAACAACTCCTTATTGTACATATTTTGTAAGAGAAAACAATACAATGTAACTTAAAAATAAACTTCATTTAACAATATAAATAACCGATAAAACTAAACAGCATTGTATTGACTAAAATCAACTGCAAATATAAGTTGTGCCTCTTGCCGTTTTGACAAACCTACAGATTTAGGTTCAGGAAGACGCAGTATCACATCAGAGTTGTTGACAAAAGAAGGTTCTTCATTACTAGGTATGAAACTTCTAGATGCTACCGTACCATCAATTTTCTTGTAAAATTTAACGTTATAACCGTCATCTAGAACATTAATAACTTTAGCTACAAAATGTCGTTTTATTTTTTTTTGTAGCTAATTCTACTAAAACAAAATTATTACTGTTAATTTGATGATTTTCTTCATTTTCTTTGTCTTCCGCTTCTGCTATAATTTGCTCAAAAAACTCTTCTTCTTCATCTGATGACGAATCTTGCAGTGTAAAACTTACTTCACTTTCATCTTCGCTACTTTCATTTTTCTTTTTGTTTATTATTTTCCTTTTAGGATTTCTTCTGGTTCTACTTCATTAAATACTTTCCGCTTTATCTCTCTTTCACACTTTTTAAACTTCTCTTGGGTTTTTGCCGATTTGGATCCGATGCCGATCATGTGGAGAAACTATAATTGGGTTGTCTCGACTTGTAGATGGTGTACATATTATTTGCTGGCGGTTATTGTCATCGTTATTAGCATCTTTATTACTTGCAATACTATTAGAAGTTTCTGGTTCGAACTGTTCGGTCGGTCGGTGACGTAGGCCGATAAAAATTCATCTTCACTAAATACAGTGTCATTAAATGGCCAAATTCCTGTCACAAGAAAGCCTTTCACAATATTGTTAATCGAAAAAGCCTTCGAATATGCCATTCCAATTATTTCGGAAATGTCGTAAATGCTTATAGGTTTTCCTGGATTATTTGTTAACCACTGATTTGAAGCTTGGTTAAAAAACGTTTTATATGGACCAAAAACAGTTCTGTCAAGTGGCTGTAGCTTGTGAGATGTATGGGGCGGTATAGTTAATAATACTACCCCATTGTCTTTTGCCAAATTGATTGCAGGAACCGAGATATGTGATTCATGGTTGTCACATATAAGAAGCACTTTGTCATTTAGGATGGCTTCCCGCGCGCATATAAAGTGTTATCAAATATGTTATCAAATACAATATTGCGTTTAATCCCATCCTGTAGGATTTGCAACCCCTAATGCTCCCAGGAAGTGAGCACCCTTTAGCATGTGTTCCTTAAACGTGTACTCTAGGGAATATAAGCAAGGGGGGCAGGGCACCTGATTACCAACGTGCAATTATATAGCTGCCGCCCTAGTTTATGTTGACTCCTCGTTAACTCGATAGAGTTACGCTTCCTATTTGTTATTTGACCTTTTTTGTGGCTAATATTTTTTGGAGGAACATGAAAACGGTAGTATTACCATGTATCATCAATCATTATAAATTTTTGTTTGCCTCAAAATGGTAGCGATCGTTCACACTTATTAAGTAACAAAAAGTTTGGAAACATTGTTTTTTTGTTGAAAGCAGAAGCTCTTGCAATACTTGTAGCTTCTGTTTGTCGTAAAGCTTACAGTTGGAATGTCCTATGTAAAAATTATCGTATCCAACTCTCTCCCAGCTTTGGTTTTTCCTTCAAACCAAGGATTTGAAATTTTCTTATTATTTTCGTTAGCAATTCAGTATGCTAAATTTTTTGAAGTTCTTTCTTTGGATGGCCATAATGTAACTTGGCCGCCGTTTTAGATAATCTACCAATAAATTTTCTTCATCGTTGTGAAAATTCGCTTATGTGCAATTTTAACTTTTATAAATTAAAAGTTTTCTCTTGTGAAGTTTGATGAATCTTTAAATGCCTAAGCAAAGTGGTTTGTGAAATATTATTTCTTTCGCTGCTTCACATATGAAAGATGCCGTACAAGAACATCTTAT
>CAKJVB030000004.1:17707-58701 GCA_918026665.1 Diabrotica balteata
GAGAGTAGTTTATATAAAGGGTGCTCCAAACATCCAGCTTTTTTTTATTAGGTACTAGAAAAACTTTGACATGCCATTTACATTATTATTACTTTCGAAAACTAATCCACAGCGCTTTAAATCTTACATTTTTTTTAAATAAGTGTAAATATTTCGAAAATCATTAACCTAAAATCTATAAAACCTTATACAAACTCGTCATTTTTTTTAAATATATTCAAAAATGCTTTAATATATAGTGCTCCGTTTGAAACACAACTTTGGTTGATTCCGTTGTTCCGACTGACCCTATATAATCGAAAAATTGTTTTAAATTATAGACGCCTTTGATATACATCAGTTTTGTTTGAAACATTTCTTGGACATTTTTATGTTTGGTCCTGGTGAAAATAGCCTCAAATTAGCTGTCAACTAAGTTTTACAGAACGAAATATTGCGTTGGCAGTGTTGCCTTGTCCTTATTGTATAAATAAAATGGACGAAATGTTATATAAATAAAATTTCCTTTGCAAACGGTGAGTACTAGACGATTTTCTAAACAGTCTAAAAACAAGGGCTGGTCGACTTCTAATTTAATAAATGAGGGAGATTTTATTAGAGACATTTTCAGATCTATAAAATATTCAGAAAGTCATGAGCTCAGAATACGGTATAACCTTCTAAAAAAAAATCATGAATACAAAGTTAAGTTAGCCAAGCAAACTTATTTTAATAATAAAATGATAAATTCGCAGAATATTACGTTGGCAGTGTTGCCTTGTCCTTAATGTATAAATAAAATGGACGAAATGTTATCAGAAATATTAAACAAAAATAATATTATTTTCATCTGTGGTGACTTCAATATAAATTTTGATCCAAAGGTGCACAATATAGATGCGTTAAGATTAAAAAATGTTTTTACCTCGTATGGTTTAAGTCAATTTGTTTTTGAATATACTAGAATACATAATGACTCTAAAAGTGTGATTGATAATATTTTCTGCAATGTAAATATTAAGTTTTTATCTTGTTCTGTTGTTTATACCGATGTGAGTGATCATTTTTTACAGAAAGTTGAATACAACTTGAATGCTTCATTTTTGGTGGATAATATTATTTATAAACGTGATTTTAATAGCACTCTTAATATTAATTATTTTAACCACTTGCTCTCTAGGGAATCTTGGTGCTTTCTAAACGCAGATCTATCTTCGGATAACAAGTTTTGCATATTTTATGAAAAAATTTTGGAATTATTCGATAAAGCATTTCCTTTGCAAACGGTGAATACTAGACGATTTTCTAAACAGTCTAAAAACAAGGGCTGGTTGACTTCTAATTTAATAAATGAGGGAGATTTTATTAGAGACATTTTCAGATCTACAAAATATTCAGAAAGTCATGAGCTCAGAATACGGTATAACATCCTAAAAAAAAATCATGAATACAAAGTTAAGTTAGCCAAGCAAACTTATTTTAATAATAAAATGATAAATGCGCAGAATAGTACGGCTGAGGCTTGGCGCATGATAAACCGAAACACTTAGCCGAATTAGACCAAAGTGGTCTAATCTACGTGTCAGATCATTGCAGAATTAGTCTTTATGATCTTTTCACTATATTAAATGTCATATAAGGTGTACTACTTGAACTCTTTTTCCAATTTTCATGAAATAATGAAAATACATGAAATAGAAATAAAATACATAAAATAATTAAATAAAATAATCAAATATTCCTTACTTAACTTATTATAACTTATGCAACTTACATTGCGTTTCCATACACTGATTACTTAGATTAGTATGAACATTTTTTACTTAAATAGCATAATACAAATATTGTAATTGAACTTTGAAAATAAGGCTATTATCGAGCACAAGTTAATTAAATCTAGCCCAAGTACTTTCGCTTAAAATAGCATCTTCAGGGGCATCTGAAATAAGCCAAGAAAAGTTTTTTAGATGAAGTAAATTAGTTAACTTCGATAAAAAACTCGAAGTTAATGGATGAAAAAAAGTTTTTGAGATTAACGTTTTAGACTTACTTCGTCAAAATGTGAACTATCCGGCAAGCGTAGAATGTGGAAACATTAAAAATAACATAAAATTGTACAAAACACTACACTAAAACGAGGACAAACAGTTTAAAATTACTTCTACGCTACATTCTCTGTCAGTATCTGGAGGGATAATGATCTAAGCGGAAATGATACGGTGACATGTAACATATGACAACTTTGATAAGCAGTCAAAGTTATGGATCTGTGATCAGCAAATATTAAAATTCTGTATAAGTTGTCATTGGCCAAAGGTCCAACTAGAACTACTACTGAAAAAAATCAGCTGATGAAGCATGACATATAGAATATTTTGATTTAAACTAGATTGCATAATCCAGATCTCACACTCACACCCGTCTGTAATAATAAGGTTGTAGGTTTGAGGCTAAATGAAGTGTACATAAAGTGTGAATGAAATAAATAGACTAAACGATCTATTGGACAGTGGGTAGTTGACTACAATAAAATGGTCTACCAGGTACTGTCAATACTGCAAAACGAGAAGAAAATTGACTATGAAATTGAAATATTAAAATTAGATCAGAATTGAAAGCAGTGTGTAAAGGGGTATAGTTCAAGTAGTTCAGTTAAACCTCAAACCAATGGGGGAACTATAAAACTAATATGTAATAGCATTACTAAAGACCAACTGACCAACAGGTGTTGAAATATAAAACTGTGGCATTAGTATATGTAGATTATGCAGAGGTATGAAGAGTGAAATCAACTCCAACTGTGGATCAATTGAATCTGAGCAAGCTAGTTGTGTAAATTGTTAAATACAATAGTAATAATGTAGTAATTGTTAATGTAAATTAACAATTTACACAACTAGCTTGCTCAGATTCAATTGATCCACAGTTGGAGTTGATTTCACTCTTCATACCTCTGCATAATCTACATATACTAATTCCACAGTTTTATATTTCAACACCTGTTGGTCAGTTGGTCTTTAGTAATGCTATTACATATTAGTTTTATAGTTCCCCCATTGGCTTGAGGTTTAACTGAACTACTTGAACTATACCCATTTACACACTGCTTTCAATTCTGATCTAATTTTAATATTTCAATTTCATAGTCAATTTTCTTCTCGTTTTGCAGTATTGACAGTGCCTGGTAGACCATTTTATTGTAGTCAACTACCCACTGTCCAATAGATCGTTTAGTCTATTTCTTTCATTCACACTTTATGTACACTTCATTTAGCCTCAAACCTACAACCTTATTATTACAGACGGGTGTGAGTGTGAGATCTGGAATCAGCTGATTTTTTTTTCAGTAGTAGTTCTAGTTGGACCTTTGGCCAATGACAACTTATACAGAATTTTAATATTTGCTGATCACAGATCCATAACTTTGACTGCTTATCAAAGTTGTCATATGTTATATGTCACCGTATCATTTCCGCTTAGATCATTATCCCTCCAGATACTGACAGAGAATGTAGCGTAGAAGTAATTTTTAAACTGTTTGTCCTCGTTTTAGTGTAGTGTTTTGTACAATTTTATGTTATTTTTAATGTTTCCACATTCTAACGCTTGCCGGATAGTTCACATTTTGACGAATTAAGTCTAAAACGTTAATCTCAAAAACTTTTTTTCATCCATTAACTTCGAGTTTTTTATCGAAAGTTAACTAATTTAATTACTATTAAACTGGGAATAAGCCACAATTAAAGATAAAAATACATTTATTGACGTTTCAATTTCCACTTCGGAAATCGTTCTTTTCCGAAAAGAACGATTTCCGAAGTGGAAATTGAAACGTCAATAAATGTATTTTTATCTTTAATTGTGGCTTATTCCCAGTTTAATAGTAATTAATTTACAATGCCACAAGAAAATAGCTTCAGAACAATATTAACTAATTTACTTCATCTAAAAAACGTTTTCTTGGCTTATTTCAGATGCCCCTGAAGATGCTATTTTAAGCGAAAGTACTTGGGCTAGATTTAATTAACTTGTGCTTGATAATAGCCTTATTTTCAAAGTTCATTTATTCGAGCATTCAACCTCATTTCATTTAATATTGTAATTGATTCATAGAATCCTTTGCAAACTACAGTTCCAAGTGTATGAACCTTGGGCTGTTGGAAGTTAATTTATCGTTAACCACCTGTGGCTGATTATCTAGCCATAATGATTAACGTTATTACTTATATATGAGGTTGAATGAAAATCTCCTGTTTGTAAGTCTAGACTGATTAATGAGAGGAGTTGCTATTACAATACCAATTTCTTTCACTGGTTTGTCTTTTACAACCGGGTAGCCATCCAAACTCATTAAAACTTTTAAATTGACCGCCCAATTATTTGGGTTGGTACCTCCACCTTGCTGATCTGTCAAAAGTATTTTGACCTTAAGTTTTTTTGCGGTTTAGTTCGTTCTGTTTCATCTAACGCCATTTTTCCGGCGACAGCTGTAGGGCTTTGATCGGTAACTTCATTTACACTAATTTTTTAAATTAAAAATTTTTATTAATATCACTTATAATGCTACCTAAAGTTAAAATCAAAGCTTAATAATCATTAAATAGTTGGAAGTTGTCTATGATTTTCTTGGTTCTTTTTCACTAATTAATATTAAATAACATTTCATTTACTTTAGACCACATGGTCATTTGCTGTGCTAATTTTTTATAAGTTCCTATATGTTGTTAGTTACTTGATTGTTTATACAATATCAGCGTATGATGTCCATTTACTTAAGTTTCATTCACATTATTGTAAATAACTTTGACTGCTACATGTCTTTTTAAGGTAACAATTAACATCGTTTAAATGATTGTGTGGTTCTCATATTGTACTTTTTAGATGAACTGATGATGCTTTCAAAACTCGAAAGCGAAACGTCTTCAAAATAGATAAAGTAGCCTATCAACTTTGTCTTTTATTTCTCCACCTTGAGACCGATATAAGAACCCACCACTCGTCTGAGTGATCCTTATATATATATATAATATATAATATACTATATATATATATATATATATATATATATATATATATTATATATATAATATATATAATATATAATTATATATATATATATATATAATATATAGTTTTTAGACCAGGAAAACAAACTAAAGAGACAGATTCACACCCAATCTTCTTTTTGGTTGACCATAATCGGCCTTCGACGGTAATCCAAAAATATTATATTATACTAATACGTCGCTAAAGAGTTCTAAAACAACTGTTTTTTTTTATATAAAAGCAGACTAAAAATTAAAAGACTAACGCAGAAAACACAAAAAATCGCCGATATAACTTAACCTATGAAGTGCCATTAGTGTCAAAATTTCATAACAGTGATATTTCATAACTTGCCTGAGATTGGACCAATTACAAACAAACATTGCATTGCGGTGAATTTGAATTACTCCTTTTGGTTTAAAAACAGGATAGCAGTCGATCTCCGGATGCTTGCAGTTTATGTGATAGATCCCATACAGTATAAGTCTGAGCTCCACTGGGTTAGCGGATAGATTTGGCAATAAGAGTCAGAACCTTCAAACCACCAGTTGCCAGATTGCAAAAGATATCTTTTAACTTTGTTATTTATACAATGATATTTTACTATTTACTTTTAAAAACTGTTTTAAAACTATTAACCTTTTCTTTTTTGGTAATTCTAAAGTATTAATTTTTAAATACCCAAACACCAATATTTCATTCTGTCAAACTCATTTGAGGCTATCTTCATGAGGACCAAATGTCCCATTTTTATATACTCCATAGAAAACCAGAGGTTTGGCTTACCCTATATATGTGCCAAATAAATTATCACTCTTTCAGGGACAAAAAGAAAGAATTTAGCCATTATTGATAGCTCCTAAGTGTAACAATATTTGTTTGTTAGCAGATAGCAGATTTGTCAAACAAGGTGATGTTGGAAAAATGGTAAAAAACAACAACCATCACTATACTGAATTAAAAACAACAACCAAAAGACCGATAATTCACTCAATAACAACGAAAACAATAAGTGATCTACATTAAATTTTTAGGTGTAACGTAATTGTTACTTTAACGTTTATAATTTTCTAAAACAAAAAGTAGAAGTCGAAGATTCTAGGTGTTCTAAACCAAAATTCGTAGTTTGGCCTAGATATGTGCCTTCTAAAGTTTTCACAGGAAACCGACGATGAATTGAGCGACATGGGAAATCTAAAATTGCATTCCACGACGTATCGATTCATCTAGACAAGAACCTTTCGTGAACTGGTTTCTTAAACTCAAAATACGAGTAATAAAGACATAGTCTTTTCTTTTATTTAAGTACGTAGCCATGTTCAAATTTACATCAAATTTGAAATTTCAAAGAAATAATTATATTACACCAAGCGCCGGTTTAACCAGGGGTCTTTTTGGGGCTGTAGCACCGGGTGGTTGAAGGTCTCTGGGCGATACGCGCGAAGCGCTTGCTGTTCCGAAATTATGTGGTTATGGTAACATAAATTTTGCATACAAATCTACATGATATAATAATAAAATTTTGTTTTATCATTAACTTTGAACCTATTTTGGTGACTTCAGAATAAGTGCCAGAGCACTTAGTATCACCTGTTTCAAAAGTATTAGAAGATACTGAAGCAACCACCAGTAACTCGGGTAAGCCATATTTAAATTTTTTGTAAGGAGGCTAAAATGCAAAAAGATAACAGTGCCTTTACAAATGGTAACTAAAACAGGATATATACAACAATATAACAGGATATTTACAACAATAACAAATAATTTTTTTTTTATTTCTTTTCGGATCCAAAACAGAATTTACCTAACTTTAAAGATCCAACACTTTGGCAAGATTGCCATAATAATGCAGAAATGATTCTAGAAAAATGGGTCGATCAGAATCTTACAGATATGGACTTTTTAATGTCAAAAAGAAATTTCGGAGGACTATACAAGTATGACAATAAGCAAATATTTTATAAAAAACTGGTTAATGGAGAAGTGGTCGCCGCGATTGGACAATTTACTTCGAGAGCACTGGCAATATATTTTGTATTTATGTTTTAGTTAAAAATAAAGAACCATTTTAAAACAGGATTTTATTAAAGTAAGACAGGATTTTATTAAACATTACAGAATAAAAGTAAGGAAAGATTTGACGAACATGAAAGATCAAATCATCATATAGATAATCTGAAAACTTATACGACTCGCTTATTAAAGCAAGGAAGAGTTGATGTAGAACTCGAAAAGGTAATTAGTACTGCGAAAGAATATTGGGTTAGAGTACTAGAAAGAATTATAGGTCTAATAAAGTTTCTGGCTACCAGGGAATTGGAATTTAGAGGTACTCATGAAAAAATTGGCGAAAAACGGAATGGAAACTACTAGGTTTACCGGAACTATTGTCAGAATATGATCCATTTTTAAAAGATCATATTAATAAACAAGCAAATTTAGGTAAGGGCTCAACGTCATATTAATCAAAAGATATATGTAACGAATTACTGAATATTTTATCCAATCGAGTCATTGATAAAATTGTTAGACAAATAAAGGCAAACAAATACTATTTTATTAGTGTAGGGGAAAGTGTTGTACCTTGGACCAATTGAGATTTTGCGTATTTGTAGAAATCTGTGTGATCTCGCATTATTTCAGTTTCGTAGTGGTTCCCAGAGATGTCGCCACATCCTGTTGTTGTTGGAATAAGATCATTCTGTTTCACTGTAGGTCTTGATATTTTTTCATTCAGTGTGAAAGTAAAAATTTTGATTTTACATTTTTAAGTGTTATTGAATTTTCTCTTAATATTGGGTAACAGTTCCTCTGCAGGTAAGTTTGTTGTATATTCTTCTTTTAAGTGCAGTACTGACCGAATTTTTAAACATAACCTAAAACACAATTATGAACTTGGAAAATGGTATCTGCTTTTAATGTACCTTGGTCCAATAAAAGAAATGTACCTTGGACTGGTCCAAGGTACATGCTCTCATTGTTAGACAAAAACGATGAAGAACATCTATTGGTAGATTATCTAAAAACGGCGGCCAAGTTACATTATGGCCTACCAAAGAAAGAACTTCAAAAATTAGCATACGAATTTGCTAACGAAAATAATAAGAAAATTCCAAATCCTTGGTTAGAAGAAAAACAAGCTGGGAGAGAGTGGATACGAGGATTTTTACATAGACATCCAACTGTAGCTTTACGACAACCAGAAGCTACAAGTATTGCAAGAGCTACTGCTTTCAACAAAAACACTGTTTCAAACTTCTTTGTTAACTTAAAAAGTTGTTACGATCGCTACCATTTTGAGGCAAACAAAATATATAATGTTGATGAAACTGGTAATACTACCGTTCATGTTCCTCGAAAAATATTAGCACAAAAAGGTCAAAAACAAATAGGAAGCGTAACTTCTGGAGAACGAGGAGTCAACATAACTATGGTGGCAGCTATAAATGCAGTTGGTAATCAGGTGCCCCCTATGCTTATATTCCCTAGAGTACACTTTAAGGAACACATGCTAAAGGGTGCTCCTTCTGAAGCATTAGGGGTTGCAAATCCTACAGGATGGATAAACGAAAATGTATTTATAACATATTTGAAACACTTTATAGCTCTCGTTAAGCCATCCATAAATGACAAAGTGCTTCTTATATGTGACAACCATGAATCACATATCTCGGTTCCTGCAATCAATTTGGCAAAAGACAATGGGGTGGTATTATTAACTATACCGCCCCATACATCTCACAAGCTACAGCCACTTGACAGAACTGTTTTTGGTCCATATAAAACGTTTTTTAACCAAGCTTCAAATCAGTGGTTAACAAATAATCCAGGAAAACCTATAAACATTTACGACATTTCCGAAATAATTGGAATGGCATATTCGAAGGCTTTTTCGATTAACAATATTGTGAAAGGCTTTCTTGTGACAGGAATTTGGCCATTTAATGACACTGTATTTAGTGAAGATGAATTTTTATCGGCCTACGTCACCGACCGACCTGAACAGTTCGAACCAGAAACTTCTAATAGTATTGCAAGTTGTAGCGTTTACGCTACTGATTAACCCCTTTAGAAATTTTTATTACCCGCCTACGATCGATTTTAAATCGGCATTTCTCCACCCACGCGGTTAGCGCTTTGAAAGATTGGTCGAGTTTGTACGAAAACGATCAGTTTTGGTCAGAACTCGAACGCAGCCACGTCAACCGGTGAAATTTTTCACCTTCAAAGTGACGGAATTGGAGCAAGGAAGATAATTTGGGGAAGAATAAAATAGAAATATTAATATCTAATTCAAAGAATCATATCTCAGTAATAAAAATAATAATAAGTAAATTTTTTAAAATCAATATTTATAAGAGTTTCCACATAAAAGGAAGATTTTTTTGGCGTGCTGCAGCTCCATATTCCGTCACTTCACTTGCGGATATTCTCTTCAGAATATTCCATCAAGGACTAGTAACTAAATTCCTTAAACTAGTTAGCAACTTGTGTATGTAACCCGTGGATTTTGCTGTCACCCAGAGACCAGTGACTGGTTGTGGCTTTTGTGCCCAGGATTCGTCTTTACAGTCATAAACTGATGTAGCAGTTCCAAGAGGAGTTTTTCCTATGGACTTATGGGGCTGTAAAGATAAGTTGTTTGACTGTGTAATTTTTTTGTTACTATCTATTTTGTTACTATGTATTATTTGTTACTATATATCTAACTCATCATATGCATATGATAAGGTGAATACCTTTGTGATAATTTAATTTTTGATATAATCTAATTCTAAAATATTGGGGAGAAGAAAATACATTACATGTTTTTATTGGGTTTTTAAATAGGATATACAGAGTCTGATCAAACTCACTTTTTTTGATGTAATATTTTTGTTAATATTTTTGATATAATACAATTTTGATTTTGGGAAGGGAAATAAATTTCATGTGGTTTTTTTTTTAAACATTATATAAAGAGTATTGAAGACTCATTTTTTGGATATAATATAATAATTGTAACAGAGTTATCATTGTTGATATCTGTACAATACGGTAATTATTTCTCATTTTAGTTGAACTAGCTAAATTTAAATTACTACCTTTTTGTGTTAAGACTTTGGCTACAATACGGACTATTCTTGTTGTATACTAATATTTCATATTTTATTTGGCCAGTGGTAGTGACTATTCGTTTGTTGAGGGGCTATTAGGTCCCATTGTATCTGTACACCATCCACTACCACTGTTATTTGGCCTTGCATTATATGTAAATTGTTTATACACATATACCTATATACATTTTTTATAAATATATTTATTGTTGCTATTTTGAGTTTTATTTCAGTTCTACTAACCAGTATATAACATAGCAAAACAAGATTATTATTTAGTATTTTTGTATTTCAGAGTATTATCTCCAGATTCATTTGTTACTTCAAAATCTCAACTATCGTTGAGTTGGCGCCCTTCTTTTCTCTTCCTATTGTTCTCTTTCTATAAATTTATTCCCAGTGACCTTCTTCAGTTGTATCACGTTTGATATTACCAGGTCTCATTTCTTTCTTGTCTCATTAGCTCATTATCTCTTGTTATTGTTGTTTATATCTTTAAAGCCACAATCCAGTGCATTGAAGCTAGCCCGAACACTCTCTTGAGATTTAGTGTCTCTTTGGCCATTTAAATTTGTTCCTCTGAGCTTAGCCCTATTTTTAGTATTTTTTTCATCACTTCTCTTTCAGTTCTTCTGAAATTTGGAAGTTCTACACTTCCTAAAATCCTATACACCCGAGGTATTGAGTGTTTCAAAGTAATAAAGATGCTAATAACGATGACAATAACCGCCAGCAAATAATATCTACACCATCTACAAGTCGAGACAACCCAATTATAGTTTCTCCACATGAAATTAGGCCTTTTCCGAAGGCAGCACCAAGAAAATAAACTAATAGGAAGAGAAGAAAGGTAAGAAGTGCAATTTTAACAGATACACCTGTTAAAGAAGAAATAGAACAATATAAATCGGCAAAAACCCAAGAGAAGTTTAAAAAGTGTGAAAGAGAGATAAAGCGGAAAGTATTTAATGAAGTAGAACCAGAAGAAATCCCTAAAAGGAAAATAATAAACAAAAAGAAAAATGAAAGTAGCGAAGATGAAAGTGAAGTAAGTTTTACACTGCAAGATTCGTCATCAGATGAAGAAGAAGAGTTTTTTGAGCAAATTATAGCAGAAGCGGAAGACAAAGAAAATGAAGAAAATTATCAAATTAACAGTAATAATTTTGTTTTAGTAGAATTAGCTACAAAAAAAATAAAGCGACATTTTGTAGCTAAAGTTATTAATGTTCTAGATGACGGTTATAACGTTAAATTTTACAAGAAAATTGATGGTACGGTAGCATCTAGAAGTGTCATACCTAGTAATGAAGAACCTTCTTTTGTCAACAACTCTGATGTGATACTGCGTCTTCCTGAACCTAAATCTGTAGGTTTGTCAAAACGGCAAGAAGCACAACTTATATTTGCAGTTGATTTTAGTCAATACAATGCTGTTTAGTTTATCGGTTATTTATATTGTTAAATGAAGTTTATTTTTAAGTTACATTGTATTGTTTTCTCTTACAAAATATGTACAATAAGGAGTTGTTCCAAGGTACAACCCTAGTTGTTTCAAGGTACAACCTTATGTTGTACCTCAGACCAGAGAGTGATTATTTTATTTACTTATTTTTCAAGTACTTATTTCATTTATATTAAAATTGTAAATGCATATTACAAAACTAATTAAATAAAAGAATCTTGTTTATCTATAATTTCTTTATTTAACGTAATATTTACCCAAATATTGACTTTAAATGCAATTACTATTTTCGTTGGGATACGCCGCAATATAAATATTAAAATACGTATATTTTATTTTATATAAAAACTCATTACTTACAGTGATTTTAAGATATTGTAACGATAAAGGGAATCCCGTGGAAAGATTCGTGGGATTTTATAAAAATACTCGGCATAGTTCACAAGAACTTGAGGAAACAGTTATTGGGATGTTAAAGTTTTTAAAATTATAATCGGAGTCTTTATAATTATATCGGAGTCTTTAAAATTATATATTAAGAACTGTAGAAGCCAGTCTTACAATGCCAGTAATATGAATGGAAAGTATTCTGGTTTCGCAAGCACGTATTAAAATTTACAATGATTTAGTTCTTTGTGCCGTGTGCTGCTCACTTTTTAAATTTGGTTGTCCAAAATGCAGCAGATTTGTTGCTGCAGCAATGTTTTGTTGAATTGAAATAATGTTATGAAATATTTTTGAGTCTGGGCGCGGTCCATATCAGCACCGAGCGGCAGACTGTACTAAACCGGCACTAATTACACCTAAATTTTTTTATTATGAACATCTAATACTGTTTTTAGTGTCCTTAAGTGAATTGTCAGCCCTGAGTTGCTGCTTTTTCTTTGTAATAGTAACGGTTGTCTTTCTTTAATGTTTTTTAGGATTTTTTCCAACCGTTTTATTCTACACACATGCCTAGTTGTAAGAAAAACATGTTTACACTGTTACGAGGACTTTCACTTCACCCACGAATAAGTCATAAATTAACAGGAAAACGTTTGTCACTTTCAATTTATCTACAATACGCTTTTTTGCATATAACCCCAATATTTAGGGTTTTGCTGTTTAACTAATTTAAAAGATTACCTTTATATATATATATATATAATATATATATATATATATATAATATATATATATATTGGATTTGAAATTTCCGCGGGAGCTATATGTGATTTCAGTTGTTTTCCGGGTTTAACTCCGCGTTAAGTAATTTATTGTTTTGACGACGTTTCGGCAAGGTCACACTTGCCATTGTCAAGTCAGATTAGTTCTGCTTCGTCTTGATGTTTCAGGAGTTCTCCTGAAGTTCTCCTGAAACATCAAGACGAAGAAGAACTAATCTGACTTGACAATGGCAAGTGTGACCTTGCCGAAACGTCGTCAAAACAATGGTTTTTCTAAAAACCAAAATTACTTAACGCGGAGTCAAACTCGAAAGCATCAAGACGAAGCAGAGCTAATCTGACTTGACAATGGCAAGTGTGACCTTGCCGAAACGTCGTCAAAACAATGGTTTTTCTAAAAACCAAAAGTACTTAACGCGGAGTCAAACCCGGAAAACAACTGAAATCATATATATATATATATATATATATATATATATATATATATATTATATATATATATATATATATATATATATATAAGAGTAAGAAAAAAGAAGTACTTGTGACTCGTTTGGAAAAAATATAAAACTGTTTTTGATGGGTTGGAGTCAATAAAAGGGGCTATTTGTTGACTATTTTTTACTCGAGCTTTCAATTGTGATTACAATTTTTATCAAGAGCTTCTACAAAATACAAAATATCTTACAAAGTTGAACTAGAAATAAAAAATTTTTTGTTAACTCACCAAATAAAATTAGTTTTTTATATAAAACTACTGCTTACATATTAAATACAAAAAATATTAATAAAAAAATGTCTTATTCTAATAAATGTTTCTCTGAAAAATTTTGATGAAGTTTCTTAAGAAAAAATTGAATTTGTAAACAAAAATAGAATAGCTACAAACCAGCCTAAATGTCATAAATACTAACTTAAAAATTTTTATTTTTGACATATTGTCAAAAATAAAATTTTGTTTAAAAAATTATTCTTTGTTTAGTAACAAAAAAGAAGAAGATTTATTCACCATTGATAGATGCACGAAAAAATGTAACAAATACATGGAAAATTCAAAATGTGATATTTTACTGACTGCATTATATAAATTAAATAGAAATTATATAATTATAAATTTTGCTTAAATTTTGAATTTCTGACCTTTTGTTTAAATTATTATCACTTTTGCTAATACAAACCATTTCCAAAAAAGTTCTTTTAAATTTATTACTTTCATTACATAAAATTTTAATATTATCAAAATCCATAATATGGTCTTTGTCTATTACATGCTCTGCCAAAGCACAAGATGGTTTCTTAATTCTACAATCACTCTTGTGAGAAATAATGCGATTTGAGAGATTTCTTCCAGTCTCACCAATATACCAATAAGAAATCTCTCAAATCGCATTATTTCTCACAAGAGTGATTGTAGAATTAAGAAACCATCTTTTGCTTTGGCAGAGCATGTAATAGACAAAGACCATATTATGGATTATGATAATATTAAAATTTTATGTAATGAAAGTAATAAATTTAAAATAACTTTTTTGGAAATGGTTTGTATTAGCAAAAGTGATAATAATTTAAACAAAAGGTCAGAAATTCAAAATTTAAGCAAAATTTATAGTTATATAATTTCTATTTAATTTATATATGCAGTCAGTAAAATATCAGATTTTGAATTATCCATGTATTTGTTACATTTTTTCGTGCATCTACCAATGGTGAATAAATCTTCTTCTTTTTTGTTACTAAACAAAGAAGAATTTTTTAAACAAAATTTTATTTTTGACAATATGTCAAAAATAAAAATTTTTAAGTTAGTATTTATGACATTTACGCTGGTTTGTAGCTATTCTATTTTTGTTTACAAATTCAATTTTTTTTCTTAAGAAACTTCATCAAAATTTTTCAGAGAAACATTTATTAGAATAAGACATTTTTTTATTAATATTTTTTGTATTTAACATGTAAGCAGTAATTTTATATAAAAAACTAATTTTATTTGGTGAGTTAACAAAAAATTTTTTATTTCTAGTTCAACTTTGTAAGATATTTTGTATTTTTTAGAAGCTCTTGATAAAAATTGTAATCACAATTGAAAGCTCGAGTAAAAAATAGTCAAAAAATAGCCCCTTTTATTGACTCCAACCCATCAAAAACAGTTTTATATTTTTTCCAAACGAGTCACAAGTACTTCTTTTTCTTATGTATATATATATATATATATATATATATATATATATATATATATATATATATATATATATACAGTGTAGGTAAAAGTTTATGGTCGGTATGGTAAAATTTAACAGGATATCTAACGCAGATATAAAATCATATTTTCAGCGAATAGACAAAGATAACAATCATATTTCCCTTTGGTCTCCCTCCATAAATATTTTTAACACTCATTGCTCATTCGTGAGACGAATAGTTCCGATCAGAGATATTTTACATATTCTCTGGTTCCGATCCTAATATACCTAAAAAACTAGAGGTGGATCCTCTCGTTTTTTAAATTTTTATCGGAACCGTTTTTCGTAAATTGTAACTAGTTGATTGTTTACCAGTATTCAAATTACCGAGTACACAAACATATTGGCTATTATCATTTATGTGTATAAGTATTGAAGTGAAAGAACCTAACGAAGGATATATTTCTTATAACTTGAAAAATAAATTAAACAATACAAATAGTAGTAGGAGACCGGTCCTGACTGAGCACAAGTTAACCTGTGTTTTTAGTTATGATCGTAATTTGTGCAAAAGTGCAAGTAAATAGTCTAATTTATTTTGTGAAAGTTGTGCATATCAATCAAAAAGGCAGTAAGTGATCAATGAGATATTATTTTTCACTTAATTATTGCAAATAACAAACATTTTATTGTATATTACCAATAATATTACATTAACCAAGAAATTTTTCAATCGAGTTTTAAATTGATAAGAACTGGTTGGGTTCCCATCAGGGGACAGGGCCGCACTCACTCTTGCGGATAACACCTGTTATTTTAAAATAAATTTACCGAAGCAAACATGGATTTAAGTAATGCACAACAACTTGACTCCGAAGCATCTCAACTTAAAAGAACTGTACCAAAAAGCTACTCAGCAGTGACCAATCAATTTAAATTTCCTTCCAAAGAACAAGCACTAGTGTTTAGTGCAATTGAAAATACCCCACTTCAAGACTACCTAATTCCTCTTGGTAATATAGTTCAACCAAAAAATATCATTTTCGCCTCCCGCATTTCCAACAACCGAATTTGCATGTACCTTTCCACCAAAAATATCCTAGATGAGTTTTTAGATAACCATGGTCAAATCACTATCCGAGGAGAAGTTTTAAGAGCTAGACGGCTTATAACACCTGCTGAAAGAATTGTTATGTCAAACGTATGCCCGACCATTCCACATAATATCCTTGAAAAAGAACTACTTAAAATTGGTCTAAATCTTGTATCTCCCATAACATTTCTAAAAATTGGTGCAAATCTTCCCGATTATAGCCATATCCTTAGCTTTAGACGGCAAGTATATGTTAGCCCTCATAATTTAACCATCCCAAGCGCCATAACAATATCATTCGAAAACACAAACTACACAGTATTCTTTTCACAAGATGGGAACGTCTGCTTTAAATGTAAGAAACCAGGACACGTGGCAGCAGCCTGCACCGAACCTACAAGTATATCTGAAATACATCAAACTCACTAAGTTCTACAGCTTCTAATATCACAACTATAGCTGATTTGACTGCACAAACTGTAACAGAAACGCAACCATCAATGTCGCTATCTAACCAAACTCTACCTCCAATATCACACCAAAATATCCTTTTGCCACATACCAAGTCAGAATTACCTAATGTAAATACAGAAGAAACAGGAAATAAAGAAACGCATTCAAAACGCTCTATAAATGAAGTCATCTCTCCAGAAACTGACACTGCGCCTCAAGAAAGCCCATTTGTAACACCAAAATCCACAGGAACTCGAAAAAAGCCAAAGAAAACTAAACCTGAAGTAATGCATTCGAATTTATCCTTTTCATCCATGATAGAACCAGCCAAAACCTTCATTAATAATCACGAACCACCATTTCTACTGAACAGTGAACAATTAGCCCTCCTACTAGACAACACTGCCGGCTTATCTAATCCCATAATCTCAATCAAGGATTTCACATCTGATTTGCAAGGTCTCTCTCACATGTTAAA
The DNA here is from genome assembly GCA_918026665.1 of Diabrotica balteata. Lineage (NCBI taxonomy): Eukaryota > Metazoa > Arthropoda > Insecta > Coleoptera > Chrysomelidae > Diabrotica > Diabrotica balteata. Next base: position 34,667 of record CAKJVB030000004.1, read on the forward strand.
ACAAATCCGTCCTTATTTAAAAGAAAGGTCAATAAAAGCGAGATTAACCAACTTAAACAAAAAAATATTTGCTTATCTTGGAGAGGTGGGATCTGAATTTGAAAGTGATGCATCACAAACCAGCACCTATTAGCAGCTATCGTTTAGTTTTTATTTTTTTTTTCTTATTTAAATTTTTCATTTCTTATTTTCAACTCGATCATACAATGGAATATCGATGGATTTTTCCATCGCTTGGCTATGCTACAGATTATCATTGCCGAAAACTGTCCAGACATAATCTGTCTACAAGAGACCAATTTAAAACCCCAACAGAAATACAATCCTAAACAATACATGTGCTTCCGTAAAGACAATGCTTGTTAACCATGCTAGTGGCGGTGTTATGACATTAGTAAAAAAATCTCTCAATGCAAATTTATTTCCCGTACTAAGCAATTTAGAAGCCATAGTCATCAAAATTGATTCCGTAATGTCATTTTATCTATGTAATATCTACATTCCTCCCAACTCACAGGTAAATTATACAGATATACTGCACCTCTTATACAAAATTCCAACACCACGTATAGTCGTCGGTGACTTTAATGGACACAATATAATATGGGGATCTTCTAACACAAATACGATGGGAAGAATAATAGAAAACCTAATACATAATGTTAATTTAAATTTTCTTAATGATGGAACCCCCACGAGGTTCAACTCAGCATCAGGAGAATCCTCGGCAATTGACCTAAGTCTATGTGATCCAACTTTAACTCCATGCTTATCCTGGGAAGTGTTGTCGTTCACCTACGGCAGCGACCACTACCCCATAAAAATCTGCAATACTAACACCATACCGGAACCAAAAGACACCTTTGTCTTAAAATGGAAAACAGATAATGCTGATTGGGTGAGCTTTTCAACATATATTGATAATTCCGTAGAGAGCTGTGAAATAAATTACTGTGATATCGATAGAACAATCACCAATTTTAATGAGTTAATACTGAAAAGTGCAGAACTCTACATTCAAAAAACCAAAAAAATTCACAATCATCATCCAGTGCCATGGTGGAATAAGGATTGCGAAGAAGCAATACGGCAAAGTAAAAAAGCTCTAAATAGGTTTAAACGGCACAAAACTCAAGAAAGTAAAACAGAATTCAAACGGTTAAAAGCTAGAGCCCAATTAATCATAAAAAATTAAAAAAAAGCCTCATGGTCAAAATACGTCTCAGAAATAAACAGTTCTACTCCAATGAACGAAGTTTGGAAAAGGGTAAAGAAAATATCCGGTTTAAAGTATTCTTCATCAATTAGCACTCTTAAAATAAACAATACCACAGTCTCTTCTTCACAAGATATTGCTGAAACTCTTGCTTCCACCTTTGAACAACATTCCTCTAGCGAAAACTACGACAATAATTTTAGAGACTACAAGCTAAAGAAAGAACGCGCCATCCTGTCTCTAGAAGAATCCCACGAAAACCCCCTATCTCAACCTCTTACTATTACAGAACTAAATAACTCCTTACAAGATATGAAAAACTCAAGTCCAGGACCCGACAATATTCCTGTTGTATTCCTAAAGCATTTATCAACCTTAGCAAAACAACATCTTTTGCAAATTTTCAATCAAATTTGGCAGCAACGACAATATCCGTCTGTATGGGCAAAAGCCACAATTTTGCCGTTTTTAAAATCCAGAAAACCTCGACTTGATCCAGAATCATACCGACCCATCTCTCTAACATGTGCCATGGCTAAATTAATGGAGAAAATAGTCAATGCCCGGCTTATGTGGACACTGGAAAAATCTCATTTCTTCTTATCAGAGCAAAACGGCTTCAGACGTAACCGGTCAGCAATTGACAACATCGTAGACTTACAAAGTGATATCCAAGAAGCGTTAGCAATGAATCAAATGTGCATAGCTATTTTCTTCGATCTAAAGAAAGCCTTCAATACATGTTGGAGATTTAACATCATTAAAAAATTGCACGCATCCAATATTAGAGGACACTGCTTAGCCTATATCGAAAATTTCTTAAAAGACTTTTCTTTCCAAGTAAGAGTTAACAACGTTTATTCTGATTTTTATACTGCAGAAAACGGTACCCCACAAGGCTCAGTAATTAGTCCTACCCTATTCTTAGTTGCCATAAACAACATATTAAACAAATTACATAAACCTCTCAAAGCTCGCCTCTACGCCGACGATTTAGTGGTGTATATTAAAGGAGCACAAAAGGAATCTATGTGCAGAATAGTACAGACATTTCTAACCCAACTAGATGAATGGACGGCTAGTACGGGCTTCAAATTCTCCGTTACAAAGACAACTGGTGTGGTGTTCACGAAAAAATCATCCATTACACCAGTCCTTTATCTTCACAACAGCATCATTCCATTCCAAAACTCCGTGAAATTCCTTGGTATGTGGCTGGATCAAAAACTTTCCTGGAAAAAGCACATACAACACTTGGCGCTAACATGCAACAAAAGACTTAATTTGCTTAAAACCGTATCAAATCGTTTCTGGGGTTCTGACTTCTCTACACTACTCCTTCTGTATAACACTAATTAGATCCAAACTCGATTACGGTTCAATTGTTTATGCCTCTGCAACCAAGAGTACCCTAAAACCATTAGATACAATTCACAATGCCGCACTTCGGATCGTTCTCGGAGCTTTTCACACTTCACCCATAGAAAGCTTATATTCTGAAACTGGAGAACCATCATTGCAGTATAGGCGAGCACTTTTAACACTTTCACACGCTTCTTCTATAGCTGCTAATAAGGATCATCCACTCTTCGAAAACTACTTTTTCTAAAAATAATCTTGACTTTCTCTTTAATAAACCTCGTACTGGAAATCCTTATTACACACGAGTAAGATCAATTTTGAATAATTTTGATACAATAATCCCAAACGTATTTCAGTGTAACATCCAACATCCGGCTCCATGGTTAATAAGCATCCCAAATTGCAACACTTCTCTAATAGAGTTCTCCAAAAAATACAATAACAACATACTAATTAAAAACAAACTAAACGAGATTCTTGAACGAGACTACCTTAACTACACAAATATCTTTACCGATGCCTCTAAATCTAATGATGGCATCGGTTGTGCATTTGTTACTCCAACGTCTACTTTCAAATTTAAACTACCGCCTAGCTCAAGTGTTTTTACCGCTGAATTGTTTGCTTTGTATCGTGCCCTAAAATATGCAAACCTCTCAAGAATTTCAAAACCTCTGTTCCTCACGGACTCGCTCAGCTCTCTTCTTGCAATACAGCATCTGTATCCTAAACAGCCCCTGGAGCAACTAATAAAAACTGAACTACAAATCGCCCAAGAGAACCACATAACCCCTAAATTTATATGGATCCCATCGCATATTGGAATTATCGGCAATGAAGAGGCAGACCGTAGTGCTCGTGATGCAGCAACAAGTGCGGAATCTGAATTAGTGCGTGACAGTGTATGTAAAGATCTCAAAACGTTTTTTAAACAAAAAGTGATTGGTCAGTGGCAGCGCGAATGGTTTCTATCGCAATCTAAATTAAGATCGCTAAAACCAGATACACGACAGTGGAAAACTAGTGCTAGTACACGGTTTATTCAAACGGTTATAACGCGCCTACGTATAGGACACACTAAGATCACACACTCTTATTTACTTTCGGCCAGTGAACGCCCCCTGTGCGACCTATGTGCTACGCCTCTTACCGTCGCGCATTTGTTAATTGAGTGTCCAAAATTCCATAGAGAACGTTTAATAAACAATATACCAAATACTCTACCAGATTTATTAGGAGAAAACTGTCCCGTAAAAAACTTATTAAATTACCTAAGGTCAATCAATATTTTGTATCAGATTTAATGTTTTATTTACTGAGTAACGCCGCTAATAACCTGTTGGTGGATGCGGCAATGTTTTCTTTTTAATAAAAAAAAAAAAAAAAAAAAAAATACAAATAGTACTTACATATACATTACACATTATTAAATCGCGAATCGTCTAAGTTGACATTTAAAAATAAGTTTTTCCACTTTTCTTGTTAACCGTGTTTTTCTTTTATTTAAAATTAAACCAGATTTTAAACATGTGTCCACAAGGAAAAGATGTTGTTACAATACTACAATATTTTATGAATATAGTGGTTAAGTTAGGATATATATGACGATGGTTTTTCCACCACGGTAATGGACAGTTCCAATCTCCGTTCGAAATTTTTTGTGGGTAATATATCATCAGACAAATACATGTCGACTTATTTTATATCTCTCGATACAGGTGTATGTTTAGATGAGTCAAGTCCAATTAATTCATCAAAAATACACCATGGACTTAAGTCATCTTTATCAGTTTCTTTTTCTTGTACTGGTTGATTTTCAAGATTTACTAAACTTATGCAAAGACTCGTTTCATCCGTTTTCCATAGGTGAAGAACCAGCTTTTAAAAAATTTGCAGGGTGGATTCCTGGATATAAACTGCCAACAAAGAAAAACTGTCAGGTTTATTACTTCAGGAATGTTATGTCAAAACTGATTTGATAATAGATAAAATAAAAAGTCCTATTTTCGACAATTCTGCAAAAAAACACATTAAAAAAAAGTACCTTATCTTCAGAAAGGCTTTTAAAGTAATAATTACAACATAACAAAGTTCCCAAACGGCCAATCCAAGACATGGAAACTAGGTAGAACTTCACCTACTACATATTAAAAAAAATGACCGAGTTAGAAGAGGCAATCCGTTCCACATCGGTATTAAATAATACAGACTTAGACTTAGACCAAATCTAAATAAATAACACTGGATTATTTGTTCTCAGCTTTCCCAAATTTTACGGCCGTTTAAAGAAATAACAAGTACAGGAATGAGTGACCAAAAATACTTGAAGGGTAGTTCAGTGATTGTTATGGTACGCTGCCTGCAAGAATCTTGCAATAAAATTTTAGCAAACGGTAAATTTAGCAATAAGGTTTAGCAAACCTTACGTCCATAGTATCCGACGTAGTACAATTACTAATATCGGGTTTAGCAAAAAGATTTAAAGGGATAGAACAGAGTGGCACATTGTTATTATGTACATTTATGGATTCACCATTTAAAGTGCAGGGTTTTTCTGATAAAAATGAAGATAAAAAAATTAAAGAAAAAGTTAAGAAGCTGGTTACTTCTATAATTAACAAACAAGAAGATTGTACTATTGAAAATCAACCAGTACAAGAAAAAGAAACCAATAAAGATGACTTAAATCCATGGTGTATTTTTGATCAATTAGTTGGAGATGGCTCATCTACACGTACACCTGAATCGAGAGTCCATTACAACGGTGGAAAAACCATCGCCATGTATATCCTAACTTAACCACTATTAGTATTGTAAATGTGAACACATGTTCAAAATCTGGTTTAATTTGAAATAAAAAAAGAAGACGGTTAATAAGAAGTAAAGTTGAAAAACTTATGTTTTTGAATGTCAATTTAGACTATTCGCGATTTAATAATAACGTGTAATGTAAATGTAAGTACGAGTTACTATTTGTATTGCTTAGTTTATTTTTCAAGTTATAATAAATAAATCATTAGTTTCTTTCACTTCAATAAATATACACATAAACGATAATAGCCATTATGTTTGTTTATGTAGGTACTCTCTTACTTAAAACTACTTTTAAACAATCATAGTTACTTGTTTACAAAAATTTAAATTTTTAAATGCATTCATTTTTTTTTGGAATCCTGAGAAAACTAACAAATATTTTTGAAAAATTTAAATGTAGAATAAAAGATTACATTATTACCGAGGGCCGAAAGTCCCTTAGAATAAACAAAAAGGTTTTTGAATGAGATATTTGAAATTAAAAATAACACTAATTTTTTTTTCACCCCTATAACTTATTAAAATAAACATTATAGAAGTTTTCAGGGACTTTCGGCCCTCGGTAATAATGTATTGTTTCATTCTGCGTTTAAATTTTTCAAAAATATTTATTAGTTTTCTCAGAATTCGCAAAAAATTAATGCATTTAAAAAATATTGGAACGAAATTTTGTACCTACGCTCTTAACGATAAAACTAGCACGACCCACCTCTACTACTCGTTACTCGGTCGGCCAAACCAGACCAGACCAGACCGACCGACGTTGCCAAATAATTATTGTGTATGAATATTTTTTAATGTGGCGTTATTGTATGCAGTTTATTTCATATTGAGAATAAGGCACAATGTGACTTTAAAATAAGCTTATTTTGATGTTTAGATTTTTAATTCGGAAATCATACTTAAAATACGAAACATTAATAAATTTTATTTATATAAAACGATTTCCGAAGTGGAAATCAAAATGTTATATTACACTTATTGTAAAGTAAACTTGTGGCATATTCCCAATAAAAAAAAACAGTAAGCTGCCATTTAAATCAATTTCGCCCAAATTGGATTATCTTAGAACATTGTTCAAATGCAAAAAAAACCAACAGGTCAAATAAATCCAATAAGTTTGGCTACGTTGAAATTCCCCTTTCCAGGCATGCATGTTTGGCGATATAAAGGGCGGACCTAATATACCTCTCTCTTTCTAAACAGCTGTTTCTCACTCCATCTCACGTAAGGTCCATACCGACCATAAACTTTTTCCTACTTATTCCTGTATATATATATATATATATATATATATATATATATATATATATATATATATATAGCAAAAAATACGACCGTTGATTAAATTTAAAATATATTCAATGATTTTATCGGTCAATAATTGGCAAATAAAAGTCGTCAACTACTTTATTGATTTATTTGAATACGTTTCGCTTTTTACCGATACAAAACAATTGAAAAGATTAGTGTGGTTTCATCCTCGAAAGAGCTTAAACCAGCATTCAAATGAAGCCATCGGTTAAAATTAAATGAACAATAGTATTCTTACTGTTTTTCTTGTATTTTTTTTTTGTTTCGTTTCTCTTGTTTAGTTTGTAATCTTTAATGTTAAGTTATCGTAGAGTTTTTATAACATCCTTAAAAAAATCTACAAATTGTTTTTGTAAGTATGAACCCTGTTGGTTGTTTACTTATATGCTAAAATCTTTTTTATTTGTAGTGAACTGATGATGCTTTTAAAAATAAAAGCGAAACGTATTCAAATAAATCAATAAAGTAGTTGACGACTTTTATTTGCCAATTATTGACCGATAAAACCTCTGCTATTCAACCATTGAATATATTTTAAATATATATATATATATATATATATATATATATATATATAAAATAAAGTTTTATTTTGAGGATGCAGTCATTTAAGTAGAGCAGGATAAGTTAAACTCTTTGTTCTTAAATCAAGCTTTCGCAAAATTTATTTGCTTCATCAGGATATGCTAAAATATGTTATGGTAAATACAATGAAGTTAGAATTAAAAAACATTGTATAAAACTAATATAAAAACTTACAACATGAGGTTAAACCATTAAATTATTAAATTCACAAAACATTCTTATCTAAATTATATTTTTATGTAAGTACAATATTTTAATTTTGAATATTTTATGACATTGATTATTATAATGATGTTTGATTTATGTCAGAAAGACACTCCGTCTGTTTTTGAAATTTTGCGAAATAAATTTTGAGAAAGCTTGATTTAAGAACAAAGAGTTTAACTTATCCTGCCCTACTTAAATGACTGCATCCTCAAAATAAAACTTTATTTTACATAACGTGTCAGTCAATAATACCTAACTACTTTATTATATATATATTATATATATATATATATATATATATATATATATATATATATAATATAGATTATATATATATATATATATATATATATATATATTATATATATATATATTTATATATATAGATATATATATATATACACTGTTTTTGATGGGTTGGAGTCAATAAAGGGGCTATTTGTTGACTATTTTTTACTCGAGCTTTCAATTGTGATTACAATTTTTATCAAGAGCTTCTAAAAAATACAAAATGTCTTACAAAGTTGAACTAGAAATAAAAAATTTTTTGTTAACTCACCAAATAAAATTAGTTTCTTATATAAAACTACTGCTTACATAATAAATACAAAAAAATATTAATAAAAAAATGCCTTATTCTAATAAATGTTTCTCTGAAAAATTTAGATGAAGTGTCTTAAGAAAAAATTGAATTTATAAACAAAAATAGAGTAGCTACAACCAGCCTAAAATGACATAAATACTAACTTAAAAATTTTTATTTTTGACATATTGTCAAAAATAAAATTTAGTTTAAAAAATTCTTCTTTGTTAAGTAACAAAAAAGAAGAAGATTTATTCACCATTGATAGATGCCTGAAAAAATGTAACAAATACATGGAAAATTCAAAATGTGATATTTTACTGACTGCATAAATTAAATAGAAATTATATAATTATAAATTTTGCTTAAATTTTGAATTTCTGACCTTTTGTTTAAATTATTATCACTTTTGCTAATACAAACCATTTCCAAAAAGTTCTTTTAAATTTATTACTTTCATTACATAAAATTTTAATATTATCAAAATCCATAATATGGTCTTTGTCTATTACATGCTTGCAAAGCACAAGATGGTTTCTTAATTCTACATCACTCTTAAGAAATCTTCTTAGATAATTAATCTTCTTAATTAATCTTCTTAGAATTAAGAAACCATCTTGTGCTTTGGCAGAGCATGTAATAGACAAAGACCATATTATGGATTTTGATAATATTAAAATTTTATGTAATGAAAGTAATAAATTTAAAAGAACTTTTTTGGAAATGGTTTGTATTAGCAAAAGTGATAATAATTTAAAACAAAAGGTCAGAAATTCAAAATTTAAGCAAAATTTATAATTATATAATTTCTATTTAATTTATGCAGTCAGTAAAATATCACATTTTGAATTTTCCATGTATTTGTTACATTTTTTCAGGCATCTATCAATGGTGAATAAATCTTCTTCTTTTTTGTTACTTAACAAAGAAGAATTTTTTAAACTAAATTTTATTTTTGACAATATGTCAAAAATAAAAATTTTTAAGTTAGTATTTATGTCATTTTAGGCTGGTTGTAGCTACTCTATTTTTGTTTATAAATTCAATTTTTTTCTTAAGACACTTCATCTAAATTTTTCAGAGAAACATTTATTAGAATAAGGCATTTTTTTATTAATATTTTTTGTATTTATTATGTAAGCAGTAGTTTTATATAAGAAACTAATTTTATTTGGTGAGTTAACAAAAAATTTTTTATTTCTAGTTCAACTTTGTAAGACATTTTGTATTTTTTAGAAGCTCTTGATAAAAATTGTAATCACAATTGAAAGCTCGAGTAAAAAATAGTCAACAAATAGCCCTTTTATTGACTCCAACCCATCAAAAACAGTGTTTATATTTTTTCCAAACGAGTCACAAGTACTTCTTTTTTTTTTTTTTGATATATTATATATATTATATATATATTATATATATATATACAGTGTAGGAAAAATTTTATGGTCGGTATGGACCTTACGTGAGATGGAGTGAGAAACAGCTGTTTAAAAAGAGAGAGGTATATTAGGTACGCCCTTTATATCGCCGAATGGAAATATTAAAAAAGGGGAAATTCAACGTTGCCAAACTTATTGGTTTTATTTGACCTGTTGTCTTTTTTGCATTTGAACAATGTTCTATCAAGAAGATAAAATGCTCAAGATAATCAAATTTGGGCGAAATTGATTTAAATGGCAGGTTACTGTTTTTTTTTATTGGGAATATGCCACAAGTTTTCTTTACAATAATTGTAATATAACATTTTGATTTCCATTTCGGAAATCGTTTTATATAAATAAAATTTATTAATGTTTCGTATTTTAAGTACGATTTCCGAACTAAAAATCTAAACATCAAAATAATTTCCCAATATGAAATAATAAACAATTAAACATGCATACAATAACGCCAAATTAAAAAATATTCATACACTAATTTATTTGGCAACGTCTAGTCTAGATAGCCGTCTGGTCAAAAGATCGAGTAACGAGAAGTAGAGGTGGGTCGTGCCAGTTTATCGTTAAGAGCGTAGGAGCAAAATCCTGAGAAAACTAATAAATATTTTTGAAAAAATTAAACGCAGAATGAAACAATACATTATTACCGAGAGCTGAAAGTCCCTGAAAACTTCTATAATGTTTATTTTAATAAGTTATAGGGATGAAAAAAAAAAAACAAAATTTAGTGTGATTTTTAATTTCAAATATCTCATTAAAAAAACTTTTTGTTTATTCTAAGGGACCTTCGGCCCTCGGTAATAATGTAATCTTTCATTCTGCATTTAAATTTTTCAAAAATATTTGTTAGTTTTCTCAGGATTCCAAAAAAATTTAAATTTTTTTGAATGCTAAAAAGCATTTAAAAATTTTAATTTTCATAAACAAGTAACTATGATTGTTTAAAAGTAGTTTCAAGTAAGATAGTACCTACATAAACAAACATAACGGCTATTATCGTTTATGTGTATATCTTTTGAAGTGAAAGAAACTACCTAATGATATATTTATTATAACTTGAAAAATAAACTAAACAATCATCATCATCATATAACGGGGGTCCTACGGCGATTGCCGCTTCCCGCATTTCAGCCTCCATCTTTTCCTATCTCCCCAATCTCCCTCTTCTAAGCCTCTAGATTGCATTGTTTTTGTAATTTCTCTTCTCCAGGAATTTGGTGGTCTTCCCCTTTTCCTTCTTTCTGGCGGAACATACATTAAGGCTTTCTTTGGCCATCGCTCCTCCTCAATTCTCATCACGTGACCATACCATTGTAATTGCCTTCCTTGTATTCTATCTGAAAGAGTATCTCTAATTCCTGTACGGTTTCGTATTTCCTCATTCCTGATTCTTTCCATTCTCGATACTCGACATGACCTTCTAAGATAATCCATTTCCACAACGTCTACTTTATCTCGTTCATTCTTTGTCATCGTCCAACATTCGGCACCATATGTGGTAATTGGTTCTACAATTGCTCTGTATACGCGAAGTTTGGTATGCATCTTTATTTTATTAGACCACAGTAATGAATTCAGTATTCGGATGCATTTTTTCCCTTGGGTTATTCGGTTTTGTACATCTATCTTAACTCTGCCATCTGCTGATATGATGCTTCCTAGATATTTATACTGGTTGCAGCCTTTTATGACTGCGTTTTCAAGCCTCAGATCTGTGGTATTTCCTCCAATTTTTAAATATTCTGTTTTAAATATTCTGTTCTAAACTAAACAATACAAATAGTAAATCGGACTTACATTTACATTACACGTTATTATTAAATCGCGAATAGTCTAAATTGACATAAAAACATAAGTTTTTCTACTTTACTTCTTGTTAACCGTATTCTTTTTTATTTAAAATTAAACCAGATTTTGAACATGTGTTCACATTTACAATACTTTATGAATATAGTGGTTAAGTTAGGATATACATGGCGATGGTTTTTTCCACCGTTGTAATGGACTCTCGATGCAGGTGTACGTGTAGATGAGTCATCTCCAATTAATTGATCAAAAATACACCATGGACTTAAGTCATATTTATTGGTTTCTTTTTCTTGTACTGGTTGATTTTCAATAGTACAATCTTCTTGTTCGTTAATTATAGAAGTAACCAGCTTCTTAACTTTTTGTTTTGTTCTGCACTTTAAATCGTGAATCCATAAATGTACATAATGACAATGTGCCACTCTGTTCTATCCCTCTAAATCTTTTTGCTAAACCCGATATTAGTAATTGTACTATGTCGGATACTATGGATGTAAGTATGCCGTTTGCTAAAATTTTATTGCAAGATTCTTGCAGGCAGCGTACCATAACAATCACTGAACTAGCATTCAAGTATTTTTGGTCACTCATTGTACTTGTTATTTCTTTAAACGGCCGTAAAATTTGGGAAAGTTGAGAACAAATAATCCAGTGTTCTTTATTTAGATTAGGTTTAAGTCTAAGTCTGTATTATTTAATACCAATGTGGAACGGGTTGCCTCTTCTAACTCGGTCATTCTTTTTAACATGTAATAGGTGAAGTTCTACCTAGTTTCCACGTCTTGGATTGGCTGTTTGGGAACTGTGTTCTGTTGTAATTAATACTTTAAAAGCCTTTCTGAAGATAAGGTACTTTTTTGAAATGTGTTTTTTTGCAGAATTGTCGAAAAAAGGACTTTTTATTTTATCTATTTGTACACGACAGCATTTAAGTGCGTCCTCCACCAATAAATTTAATCATCATCATAAATCACAATCATCATAAAACAAAACATATTTAATAGCTTTGACCATATTTTAGGAATTATCAGTTACTGCAAAATTTACTTTTCGTTTTAGACCCGACTGATTAATAATTTCAGTAATCGCTGTTTTCTGGATTATGGTTTCCAGAAAAATGGCAGCAGCCTAATAAAAAAGTTTTGAATACTAAATTTTCGGTTAAATATTGTCCTGTTAATGCGAAGTAACTCTCAGTTACTCCAGATGTCCAGAGGTCAGTAGTAATACAGATATTTTCTACTTCTTTAACAACTTGCGATCTAATAATTTGCTCACTTTTGACATAACATTCCTGAAGTAATGAACCTGACAAAGTTTTTCTTGTTGGCGGTTTATATCCAGGAATCCACCCTGCAAACTTTTTAAAAGCTGGTTCTTTAACTATGGAAAACGGATGAAACGAAAAGTTTAGTAAATCTTGAAAATCAATCAGTCCAAGAAAAAGAAACTGATAAAGATGACTTAAGTCCATGGTGTATTTTTGATGAATTAATTGGACATGACTCATCTAAACATACACCTGTATCGAGAGGTATAAAAGAAGTCGACATGTAATTGTCTGATGATATATTACCCACAAACAATTTCGAACGGAGATTGGAACTGTCCATTACCGTGGTGAAAAAACCATCGCCATGTATATCGTAACTTAACCACTATATTCATAAAATGTTGTAGTATTGTAACAAAATCTTTTCCTTGTGAACACATGTTTAACATCTGGTATAATTTTAAATAAAAGAAGAACGCGATTAACAAGAAAAGTGGAAAAACTTATGTTTTTAAATGTCAATTTAGACGATTCGCGATTTAATAATGTGTAATGTAAATGTAACTATTTAAGTACCATTTGTATTATTTAATTTATTTTTCAAGTTACAATAAATATATCCTTCGTTAGGTTCTTTTATTTCAATACTTATACACATAAACGATAATAGCTAATATGTTTGTGTACTCGCTAATTTGAATACTGGTAAACAATCAACTAGTTACAGTTTACGAAAAACGGTTCCGATAAAAATTAAAAAAACGAGAAGACCCACCTCTAGTTTTTTAGGTATATTAGGATCGGAACCAGAGAATATCTGATCGGAACTAATCGTCTCACTAATGGGCAATGGCCAATGAGTGTTAAAAGGATTTTAGGAGGGGAGACGAAGGGGAAATATGATTGTTATCTTTGTCTAATTCGTTGAAAATATGATTTTATATCTGCGTTAGATATCCTGTTAAATTGTACCGTACCGACCTAAAAATTTTACCTACACTGTATATATATATATATATATATATATATATATATATATATATATATATATTATATATATATATATATATATACTCAATATTTCGTCACGATTTTGTGACTTCTTCAGGAGACAACTGTAAATTTATTATAATAATTTTGTGTTGTAAACTAAGTGAACATTTCAATACTTACAACTAAAAGAGTGAAAATTTAAACATAATTCGAAAAATGTTTACTCTTTTAGTTGTAAGTATTGAATTAATCACTTTGTTTACAACAAATGATTATTCTAATAAATTTACGGTTTACAGACGAAATATTGGGATATAAAACAGAGTTTTATTTCCTAAAGACCGATTTCTAATACTATAAAACAATATTTAACACAGTATGGTAGAAAATAATTTGAAATATAGTCTTTGGTAGATTTTACATGAGACTACTTATTCATGTATCATCCAACGTATAATTTTCAACAAAATCTTTGAAAGCAAGCAGTTTTGTTTTTTTTTTTTCATGGAAAAGTATATCGCTTCATTAAGTACATTGGCTTAAAGTAGAAAAGCAAGGAAGAAATATAGCCAATCTCGATAGTGTTATGATTAAAAGAATATGTTTGTTGATAATCTTCCAGAATATCTCAGAAACCGTTCAAAATTATTTTGAATTTATTACTTTTTTGGAAGTGGTTTCTATTAGCAGGAGTGATAATAATTTAAACAAAAGATCAGAAATTTAAAATCTAAGCAAAAATTATAATTATGTTATTTCTCTAGAGTTTATTTAAAAAACCAGTAAAATATCACATTTTTAATTTAATTTTCCATCTACATTTTTTCAGGTATCTGTTAATAATAAATAAATCTTTTTTTTGCAATTTTTATTTTGGCAATATAATTGTCAAAAAAAGCAGTAAGTTGGCATTTATGACATTAAGGCTTATTTGTAATTGGTCGCTATTCTAACTTATTTATCATTCATGAAAATTCAATTGTTTTTTGTTTAAAAAAGTTTTTCAAAATTATATTTCAAAAATAGAAGAGAAACATTTATTAGACAAACTAATTTTTAAAATAATGTGTTTTAAATATGTGTAGCATCATAATTGACCAAACTAATTTTATTTGGTGAGTTAATACTTTTTTGCAATTATTATTCCCACTCAGGATATTTTGTATTATTTTAGCTCTTGAAAAGAATTGTAAACACAATTGAAAGCTTGAGATAACGAATAGTTATCTAATAGCCCCTTTTTTATTGACTCCAACCCATGTAAAATATTAAGTACACAAGACTCAACATACTACGTAGTATAAAGGTTCTAGGTCAATTTAAAAAAATTATTAACTTTTACAAAAACCCGAAATTTCTTACTTACCTTGCAATTTTCTATGCAAAAAATAAGGATAGAAACGCCATCTTGAAGTATTTTATACGAATTATAAGTTTCTTACTCTCAAATTTATTTCAAATACTTCATTTTTTGATGATAGACAAAAAACGAGAGTTTATCGTTTTTTATAGGTTCTTGTTATAGAAGTTCATATTCTTAAAACAATTGTCGTTTTAAGAATTTTTTTGTCGTACTTTTGGGAAAGGAAAATAAGGAAAAACTTAATTATCAAGTGTATTGATCTAAATGAAGACTACGTTAAATAAAATGAACAGAAATATATTTTTTTACTTAGACTAGATTATTATATATATATATATATATATATATATATATATATATATATATATATATATATACAGATGTTCACGTAAAATGAAATATATTACAAATCCGCTTATTGTCATGAGCTAGCAAAAACTAGCCTGAGACAACAAAAATCCGTAATTAGTTAAAAATAGACAAACATCAATAATGAAGGCACGTAATAATTTTTTTCTATAAATATGTATTGATTATCACTTAGAATGGAATGATTTATAAAACAATGGTATGTACATATGAGGCTAGTAGAGGCTCGTATTTTTTTAAAGTGAGTTAGAATTTATCTGAAACTGGAAAAACACACTCCACCAGTTTTCTACAAATGTTTTGTGTATCATCAAACAATGCTCCAGTAATGCGTTCTGATATCTCCTAAATTTCCTCATATCTCGGTTAGCTTTTAAGCTATGAAGTGCTTAAAAAACTATTTTGTAGGTTTTTTTATAAGATCATTTAAATTATTTGTTTTAAACCCTTATTTTTAGAAGGGTTGTAGTTGAAAGGGCTTGAACGAGTCACTAATCACGAGTATATGCAAATATTAAACAGCCATATCTTAACCAATTTTTGTCTTACTGAAAAGCAAAACCTATATTTTCTCTTCAAAATTTTTCACTATAAAAGTTATTTTGATTGTAGAACTTTTTCAAAAAACAAAAATAAAACTTTTTTCTAACGCTTTTGATAAAGTTTTGATGAGTTTTCCCCGAAAGGTGCTTAATTTTTTTGTTATTTCACGTTGAAAACATCAACAATTTGACAAATAACCTACTTTTTATTATTTTGCCTATAACCGTCCACACAGCCATTTGTCTACGTCACCCAATAAACTCCGTTACTGTTTGAATGTCACTACCATTCGTTTGAAAGATTTCCTCAGTAGAAGACAAGCTGTTGTGAAGTTCCCACGAAATAATTATTTGTAGATGGTATGCACTTCAGTAATATTACCAAAAATAGTTTTAATTGTTTTTGGGATTTAAAAATATTATTAATAAGTACGGAATAACGTAACGATAGCGGAGATCGTCTAATACAATTCTGCCAAGAACAAAGTCTAATAATCACAAACACGTTCTGTAAATTACCTATGAGACATGGCGCTCACCAGCAGATAAACCGAAAAAAGTGGTAAGAAACCAAATCGATTATAATATATAATGATTAAAGAGAGATATCGTAACACCATCAAATCAGTTAAAACATATCCAGGAGCAGATGTCACATCAGACCATAACCCACTAATTGCTAATGTCGCGCGTAAGCTTAAACGTAGTAGAAAATTCCAAAGAACTCCAAAATTAGATGTTATAAAATTGAAAGAAACTGATATAAAAAACAAACTCCAACAGAAAATATACGAAAACTTTGATAAATTAGATACTAACACCTACGAGCTAAACTAACAATAGGAAACATTTAAAAAATGCCTTCTCATTCCATGCAAAGAGATAATAAATGAACTGATAAGAAAGAGAAACAACTGGACGACAGACGAAATACTCGGCAGGATGGATCATAGAAGACAAACCAAGAACAAAGACAGTCAAAATGACAAAATCATTAATAATTAAATCAGAAAAATGATAAGAGAGGCACAACAAACTTACTATGAGGGAAAATGTAAAGAGATAGAAGATCTTCACAACAAATACGACCTATTCAACCTACAAAAAAAGGTTAAAGAAATGACAGGGCGGCAAAAAAGAAACCACAATACAACACTTTTAGATAAAAATGGAAATACTATGATAACGACTGACGAAAAGCTAAAAAAGATGGAAAGGATATATGGAAGAGCTTTTCGATGACGAAAGAGGAAACCTACAACACATCTTTCGAGGAGAGAGAAACAAGTATAAAAATTACAAAGGAAGAAATATTGTATGCACTAAAGAACACCAAAAACAGAAAAAGGGACCAAATCAACTGTCTATTGATATCCTTAAAATAATAGAAAACGAGTACATGGATGTCCTCTTAAAACACTTTAATGAAATTTATCAGTCGGGTGACATACCCAATGAATGGTTGACCTCAACATTTATTTGTCTCCCAAAATAGAAAAATACTAGAGAATGCACTGACCACCGCACCATAAGCCTCACACACTTAAAATGTTTTTGTAGATCATCAAAAACGCATTTACCAAATACTTAATATGGATATTGAAGAAACCCAATTTAGATTCAGTAGAGGCCTAGGTACCCGTGAACCTCTCTTTGCATTCAACGTACTAATCCAGAGACGCTTGGATGTGAAGCAAGATATGTACGTCTGTTTCATAGATTACAAGGCTTTCGATAAAGTCCGCCATAAAGAGCTAATGGACGTCCTCAAGGCAAAACAATTACAATACAATGTCTTTCGAATTATAACTAATCTATATTCTAAAAAGCAGGCATACATACACATTAATAAACACACATCAGAAGAGTTCGAAATTAAAGAGGAGTGCGCCAGCGGTGTGCATAGTCACTACTAATATTCAATGCATACTCTGAAGAAGTTACGAAAAGAGTTCGTGAGGGGGAACAGCAGGAATAAAGGTCGATGGAACACCAACTAACAACATTAGATATGCGGGCGATACTACCATAATAGCAGACAACTTCCAAGAACTCCAAAAGCTAATGAACAAGATAGTTGAATATGGAGAAGAATATTAATGGAGAAACATCAAGAAAACTAAATTTATGAGGATATCAAAAACCCAAATTAATGATGAAAGACAATTAACGGTAAAACTTTAGAACAAGTTAAAAATACTATTATCTTGGTACAATAATTAATCACACAAACGATTACTCCAAAGAAATTAACGTTCGAATAGAGAAAGCCCAAATAAACTTCAATAAAATGAGAAAAGTACTTTGTGCAAGAGAACTGAAATAATTATACTTAAGAATTAGGCTGGCAAGGTGTTATATTTTCTGGACTCTGCTTTACGGGATAGAAGCATGGACACTTAACGCGTCGACTACTAAAAAGCTGGAAGCGTTTGAACTGTGGGTGTATAGAAGAATCCTGAAGATATCATGGACCGAGCATGTAATAAACAACTAAGTCATGAGAAGAGTCAACAAAAGAATGGAAATATTGCAAACCTTCAAGACACGAAAGCTGCAATACCTGAGGCATGTTATGCGTAATGAACGCATAGACGCCACTGAAATGTTCTGTTGGAGACGAATGTTACGAATTCCTTGGACCGACCGTAGAACAAATAATTCAATTTTAAGAGAGCTAAAAGTTAGCCAACGACTCTCTAGTCAAGTCCATCTCCAACAATTAAAATATTTTGGGCATGTTATGAGAGCAAACACAGAAAACATGGAAAGACTCATAATACAAGGAAAGGTAGAAGGCCGAAGATCACGAGGAAGATCCCAACAAGATGGATAGATCAAATTACAGGAATATGCCAAAGACCTATGCATGAATTAAAAGAAATGACCAGAGACAGAGATCTCTGAAGACGGACAATACACGACATCACGTCGACCACTACACTCCCCCTGGGGGGTCAGGATTGAAGAGAGAGAGTTATGCGTAATGAAAAATACAAAATACTTCAATTAGTTATACAAGGGAAAATTTAGGGCAAGAGAAGTGTAGGAAGGAGAAGAATCTCATGGTTGAGGAACTTGAAGTAACGTCGCGGAGATAGCACGTAAAGAAGAAGAAGAACTTACATTTTGGAATCAATCATAATTAGATTATGTTTTTTAAATTTGCCTGGTAATCAGTGACGGGCTTACTGAAATTGGCATAAAAAACTGTTTAATATAATTTTGCATGTATTTTAACTTTCCTTTATAAATTTGATGATGTTTCTGCTTTATTGTTAAAGAAAAATCTTCAGATGGACACGATAAGACAAAAAGACAAAATAAAATGGTGGAGTTACAGAGATAGGTCTGTGCTTTCTGTAAGTTGGAGGTAACTACAATGTTGTAAAAGTTTTTAACGATACCTTATGGGCCGGCTTTTATAAAAGAATTATAATTTGGTAAATATTTATGAATGTAAAATGGAAAAATATTGCACTTTCTGATATATTTTTTAATTATATAATTTTTCTATGGGTATTTTAAAAATAAAAATTTATATTTCAGGAATCTGGTCTTTTCGGTTTTATATCTTCTCTTCAAAATTACAGACCGGAGACGAGGACCAGAAAATCCACGACCGAAGGTTAACGCCCCATCTAATACGGGCAAATGATGCAAACGATTTTAACAGATTTGTACAGCGAATAATGCAGGTGTCAAATTACTCCATAAACGTGTAAGTAACTTCTCTTCGAATACATTCAGTACAATACATTTTTATTGACTGTATTTAACATCGAATGCATACATACGGGATACGATTGAATTATATTTTCACTCACCAAATATCCGACATGAACCGTTTAGAGAACAAGATAATAATTAATTTTGAAACAAACTTTATAAATATATTTAATAATAAGCCATGTTCAGCTTTCATTCGTCGTGGAAGTTAGACGTGCGTAAGAAAGAAGCTTGTTTTTAAAACCGGTGTTTATAAATTAGATATATAAATAAACATTTCGTGAACTTTAAAAGTAAATTAATTACACTACACAAAAAGCGAAATTCGGAAAGACATTAAAAACTTATGAGTGCAGTTAGCGGAGGCGATGCCTCCGATAACAATGTTTTAGAAACCCAAATGGACACAGAAAATGCATCATCTTCAAAGGAGGAGCTGTTAGGATTTAAAAATCTGGTTCCGGTTATACAGATAAGTACCAAAAAACATGTTAATAATATACCCATTATCGATAATGACTTTGCTAATGTACAAACTTCAATAACAAATACTATAAACAAAGAAGTAGGAATAAAAAGGGAGGAATTTCTTTACCGACAAAACGACTTGGGACCTCATTACGTATATTTGGAAAATAATTCACCCGATTTTAAAGGCAGATTAAACGCCCTAAGGATAGGTGACATTATTATCTCAAATTTTAAAGAAGTCGATGAAAAAATTGTTAGCATCGACGCAGTAGGGAGAAATAAAATACGCATAAAATTTAAAGATTATAAATCGGCCAACTATATAATATCTAAAAAAAATGAAGCAATATTTACAAAAAATAATTTAGACATATACATTCCTAAGTTTCTTGTAGTTAGACAGGGCGTAATAAGAGATATTTCCACAGAATTTTCAGTAGAGTATGTTAAAGATAGAATCAAAATGTACGATTTACACTGTAAATTTGAAGTCATTCAAGTCAAAAGATTAAATAGGAGGCAAGTAGATGAAAACGGTACTCAATATATTCCAACAAAAACATGTGTAGTTAGTTTTAGGTCACAGGTACTACCAAAATATGTAACAATCAACAAGGTACTAAATAAAGTCGAGCCATACAAACAAAAGGTGATATTATGCTTTAATTGTCTTAGATTTGGACATACAGGGGGACAGTGTAAGAGCAGGGCTAGGTGCGATAAATGTCAGGAATCACACAACTCAAAAGAGTGTAAAACGACCGATATAACTCCAAAATGCTTAAATTGTTCGGGGAATCATTTTACTACAAATTTGAGCGCGTGTCAGGAATTTCAACGTCAAAAACTTGTAAAAGACGCTATGTCTTCTAGTAATATTAGTTATCAAGACGCCAACAGACAGTTCCCCAGAAACTCCTATGCAAAAGCAATAACCCCTAATATGGAACAAACTACTAATATTTCCTGCCTCAAAACTTTCCCTCCATTAAATCCCAATAATTATACACCCACTCAGCTCCCATCAAATCCAATTAACCAAATGTCAACAAATAACATATTTTACAACAATTCAAATAGTACAAATTCTAGAACATTTAAAAGACAGAGACCAAATAGTCCAGATCCAACATTAATTTTGCGTAATGAAATTATAGCTTCCCCTAGATCTCAATTACCTACGGGAGGAATATTAGACAGTATTAACTATAAAGGAAATATTAATAATAATTCAGTTGCATCTCCTCCAGACCTGAGCATGATAAATTCAATATTAGAATTAGTTATAGAAATTGTCACAAAAGTTTTAGTAACAAAAAGTATAAATATAAATAAGGAAGAACTCGAAAACTTAGTCAAATTAACTATAAATGGAAACACGTCATTACATTCTCAGACCTCAACCATGCAATAAATATTCTTCAATGGAACTGCCGTTCGGCAGTTTCTAATAAAACTAACTTAGAATATCTACTAGACACGGGCAACTACTCCATTGCACTTCTATCGGAAACATGGTTTAAATCAGAAAAATATTATAATTTTAAAGGCTTCAACAATATTCGCTGTGACCGGGACGACGGGTACGGCGGCTCAGCCATTTTATTAAAATCAGACTTAATATACCAAGAAGTCTCAATTCCAACTACAATAAACTTTGAGTATACTTGTATCTCGATTAATTTTCCATTTATACATAAAAAAATTTACTTCGTTTCAGTATACTTTAAACCGAGGACTAAAATATCATTACAACAGTGGATCAACTTTTTGGAACAAATCCCAAAACCATTCATAATTGGGGGCGACTTTAATGCACATAGTTTGGCTTGGAATGATGGATATGACGATATCTATGGCAAGATTCTTTTGGAAGCTATCGAACAATGCAACCTAGTAATTTTGAATGATGGATCACCTACACTAGCAAACAATAAGAAGTCAGCTGTAGACTTGACCCTCTGTACACAGGATCTGACGCACCTAATTACGTGGTCTACTTTAGAAGAACCTTATGGCTCTAACCACTTACCAATACACATACAATTTGGAAGGAATAGCCCGCTTGCGCAAATTAAACAGACAAAACATAACATATGGAGACTCAAGGCTGCTAATTGGGATGTATATACCGCTACACTTGAAGCTACAGAACCAAAATCATCACTAAGGGGCATTATCCACAATATTAACAAAGCTGCCAACGAGGCAATTCCCTTACAAAAATCAAACACACAAAATAGAAATCATTGTTCAAAAGAATGGTGGAATGAAACTTGTAACATAGCTGCTAAAGCAAGAAAACAAGCTTACTTAACCTACACACATGCTCCAAATCTTAATAATCTAACTGAATATAAAAGACTTGATGCAGTAGCTAAAAAAACATTCAAAGAAGCTAAGAAAAAAAGCTGGATTAATTATTGCCAAAATCTAAATCAAAATACACCAATCAAAGAAGTGTGGAACAAAGTAAACCGATACAAAAACCGAAAACAAGTAAATAAACCCCCAATAGACCCCAAAGAAGACTGGATAAACGAATTCCACGCAAAAATCTCACCCCCATGGGTTGAAAACAACATTACTCAACAAATAGCTACCGTAAATAGAAACACCTCTTTTCTACAATCACTATTTCAATTATGGGAACTCGATCAATGCATTAAATCAACAAATAATAAATCTCCCGGGGCGGATAACATTTCATACAATATGTTGCATAAAATGCCCTTAGGCCATAAGAAAGCCCTGTTAGAATTGTTCAATTCGATTTGGATAAATAAGATTCCTTTTCCACCAATGTGGAAAGAATACATCGTAGTACCTATCAAAAAACCTGGAAAACAGAATGGAAATGCAGATTCATATAGACCCATAGCTTTATCATCGTGTATATTTAAAACCATGAAAAGAATGATAAAGAACAGGCTTGAATATTGGCTAGAAAATGAAAAAATATTACCTGACTACAATATGCTTTTAGAAAGGGAAGATCTTCCTTAGAACCCCTAACGATACTAGTAAATGACATCTATCTAGGATTCACACACAAATACAGCACTTTGGCTACATTTTTGGATATAACTTCAGCATATGATAATGTTCAAATAAATATACTAGAAGAGAAGCTTATCAATATTGGTCTACCAACCTCCTTTGCCAACTTCATAAAATCAGCTTACTCTAATCGATCAGTTTCCCTAAAGATAAATAAAGAAGTTTCGGAATCAAGAATATGTAGATCTGGATTACCACAAGGTAGTATCTTGAGCCCAATCCTCTACAGCCTGTACACAATGGACATAGAAAATGTTATATCACCTAAGTCCAAAATTATTCAATACGCCGATGATGTTGTTATTTACACCAGTAATAAATCAGAGGATAAATGTATAGAAACTATCAATGCTGAATTTATAGAAATCCAAAAATGCCTAGACAACATGGGACTTTCCATATCCGAGCCCAAAACCAATATATGTATTTTCTCTAGAAACAGAAACAACTATCAAAGACCATCAACAATAGGAAAATATTAAACTGCGTATTAGCAACTCTGTAAAATATCTTGGTCTGCATCTAGATAGAAAACTATTATGGAAGGACTGTATCCACCAAATTATCAAAAAAACAAGTAATTCTATAAATATTTTAAGAGCGTTTTGTAGGGAAAAGTGGGGAGCAGATCCAAATACGGCTTTACTATTCTACAAAACAATGGTACGATCAATATGGATTATGGAAGTCAACTCTATGGAACAGCAGCAGATACACATCTAAATAAAATCGAGATACAACAAAATAAATGCTTAAGAGTTTGCCTGGGATATCTCAAGTCAACACCCATAAATATAATACAAGCTGAAGCCGTGGAACCTCCTCTTAAACTAAGAAGACAACTATTGAGCAGAAAATTTATGATAAAAACCATTTCCAAAAAACTTCTTACCTCAATAGTATACAATC
>CAKJVB030000004.1:64201-298354 GCA_918026665.1 Diabrotica balteata
CGAGTTTCAGTTCAGGAAATGTACAGTGCGAAGCACTGACACATCCTGTCTGTTCAGCTAACCTGGGCAAACAAATAATAAGAAATATCTAGAATTGTAACCAATTAATAGTACTAATATTTATATAAAAACGAAATCAAAATGTAAATTAAATAAATTTTAGTTAACTAAATGTAGGAAAATATAAAAATAATTAATCTAGCATTCAATTAATATGCGCCCTAAATGTAAGTTCTACTCATAATTATTTATATTATCAAACCTTACCCATGCAATATGTCGTAATTTCTCAAAAACGAACTTTTTAAATTTGTTTTGAGTAAAATTAAGAGCAGTGGTATAATTATTCATAACTTGAGCTATATGATATGAAAAAGATCGCTTATAGTTCTGTGTACGATGATAAGGGATAGAAATGGTGTTTTTATGTCTGATGTTAATATTATGTACATCAGTACGGAATTTTATTTTATTATAAAGATATGGTGGGGTTTTAAAAATAATAATTTTTTGGAATTGACAAGCTGAATGAAAATGTCGTCTGAGTTTCATACTTAACCAACCTGTTTCTTTAAGTTTGTAACTTATTGGTTGATTTCTGCGGATACCATGTATCAAACGAAGGCAAGAATTTTGCATTTTTTGTATTCGATAACTATCACGTTCTGTAATACATGAATTATAAATAGAATCGCAATAGTTAAAATGTGATAACGCCAAGGTATCACACAGCAATTTTTTTAAGTCTTTGGTCAATATATGATGGGATTGAAATATAAATTTCAAATTTAAACTTTTCTGCAAGCACTTGTTCACATAATCACCAAATCTTAAATTATGATCTATATGTAAGCCTAAGTTTTTGACAGTTGCCTTAAATTCTATCGAAGAATTATCAATGGTGATCATATGAGCAAAATCTCTAAGAAATATTTCTCTTTGTGTCACTGGACCAAAAACTATACCTACAGATTTATTGTTATTAAGCCGAAGACAATGGCTAGAAGAAAATTGAGACTCTTTCTAAATCATAATTAATTGCAGCCACTGCCTGTTTAAACTCATCAGGCTTAAAGGATAAGATCTGAGTGTCATCAGCAAAATAGTGCTGATTACAGGAGAGAAAATGAGCAGGAAAGTTTGAAGTATATATACTAAATAATTTGGGACCCAATATAGAGCCCTGTGGTACCCCTTTATTTGTTTTAAGATAGTTTTATGTCTTACCATTGTAATGAAAAGCTTGACTTCTATTATTGAGATAACTGAATAGCATATCAGATGCCTGCTTATACATACCAATATACTTAAACATTGAAATCAACAGAGAATGGTCAAGCGTATCAAAAGCTTTGGAATAATCCAAAAGAATCAGCACTGTAATTAAGCCATTATCGCAACCACCAAATATGTCATCAGTTATTTTTAAAAGGGTTTAATGTAGTTGCTGATTTAAAATTTTCTCTAGGATTTTTGAAAAAGTAGGTAGTATACTAATCGGCCGTATTTCATTTTCGGTATCGGTACAATTTTAGCAACTTTCCACATCGATGGAAACTCTGCTCTTATAATGCAAACATTGATAATATGCGTCAAATATGGTAATAAAAACGGAAGGCACATATTAATTGTTAGTATATTTATTTTGTCGCATCCGGTAGCAGCACTCTTGATACTTTTAATGACATTTAAAACGCCATTTTCTTGGACACAAGAGAAATTTGCACCGATGTCCACACGAAAATTATTATTATAAAAGTTGTTAATTGTTAAATCAGGATTCATTGCAGAAATATCACTTAAATTTTCTGATAGTTGCTTAGTATTATCAGTATCTCTACCAAGACCTATCATTTTTAAAGAATCCCAAAGATCTCTCCCGTTTTTATTAACCAATTTGTTTGAATAAAAGGCTTTTTTTTTTCTCTTCTGACAGCTAAAGTAAACATATTTCTAATCGTTTTGTATTCCTCCCAAGTTTGCATGTTTTTGTATTTTTTGTACGTACTCAGTATTTTGTCCCTTTCTCTTTTCATAATACGTAAAGTATCAGTCATCCATGGTGCATAATTTTTCGAAATTTTATAAGTTACGTAGGGAGCATGACGATCCAATAAGCATATTATATTATTAGTAAGAAATTCAACTTTATCATCAATACTCTCAATATCAAAAATATTTCGCCAAGGTAGAGACTGTAATTCTTCATAAAATATGGTATGATCTATTGCCTTAAAGTTTCTGACAGTTTTATAAACAACTTCTTTCTTTTTAGTTTCTATGTTTATTTTAGATATCAACAACTCATGGTCACTGAAATCAACATATTCTACGGCAATATCACGAATCGAATTTCGTTTAGTGGTTAACATATAATCAATAAGGGTTGCAGTACTAGATGTGATTCTAGTCGGTTGATCTATGACTTGATGTAACCCCATTGTTTCAAAAAAATCAGAGACAATCTTAGTATCAGGACAATCCGTATTTAATAAATTCCCATTAAAGTCACCAGCACAATATAATGTTTCAACCAAAGGTATAATATTAAAAGTATATTCTCAAACTCGTCAACAAAATATCTGACATTCAATTTAGGTGGTTTGTATGCAACACACAATCCATATGATTTATTACGTAAGAATAATTCTAAGCAAAGGTGTTCAATATTGTTACTATTTGTTTGTAGAGTTTTATATTTAATTTGAGATTTGATATAAAATGCCACACCTCCCTCAATTCCATTTCTATCTCTTCTTATCACATTATACCTATATCCTTATCGGTAATGAAATTTGTAAGTCAAGTTTCACTAACTGCTAAGATATCAAAATTTTTTAAAAGGACACAGTTTTTGAATACCATAAAATGTGCAGTTAGTGATCTTACGTTAATATGACCAAAAGTAATCATAATCTATAGTACAAGGAACAAATTATTTATGAATGTAATATTATAGTAATAATTATTTCATACTCATAGATAGAGGCATAATATTTAAATTTGTAGAACATTTATTTTTACAATAACAATAGCAGAAAACAATTAATTAAAAAGAAAACAAAATAAAAAGAAAACTAGAACTCTACGTTTGTGTTTTTGTTTGTCAAAAATAGCACTCAGTTGGCCCCACAACTCAACATTTTGTTAATAGCCACAAAGCAACAAATATATTTTTACTCACAGGTTGATTGGTCTAAATTTTAATCTCCCATATCCAAGCTGGTAATATGTTTCTTTGCACCACCTACACTTGCAAAAATTTGGCCTTTCCACGACCAGCAGCACTTGTAACCAAACTTATTACACGTGTATTTATAAACAGCTTGATTTTCTTTTGTTAAAAGTTCCATTACAACTAATCCACTGCCCTTTAATATTGATTTATTTTTAAACACTAAATATCGTTTCCATCTGTTTATAAACATCACTGCCGTTGGTCGTACTTTAGTTCGACCGACAATTGAATCTTGTTTTTTACCAATCCGATAACAATAATTAATGTCGTTTTCGGATATTTGTATATTTAATTTATTATTAATGATTTTTACTACGTGTTGATGTAGTTGTTCTGCCTCAATCTCAGGAATATTATTAAACACGAGACCGTTTAGCAAGTAATTTTGATATTGTGTTCCATCCTTTTCTCGGAGGAATTACACTTATGTCTTAATTTCTCTATTTCACTTTTATTATCATTAAGGGATTTTTGAAAATTCTCTTCGAGCACTTTAATTCTGTCCAAGAGATTATTATTGTTGGGATTAGATGTAGAACCCGCTTCGGCATTTTGATCAATAAGCGATTTGGTATATACTATATTATTTATCTATGAGCGATTTGATCTCCTCAAGGCCACCTTTCACGTCGGTTTCCCTGACTTTCAAGATGTTCCGGATCCGACGTATTGGGCTTCTGTTGTCGACGGGTTTTTCTAAAATTTTCATTCATCGTGACTTAATGAACAATAAATACGATGAATTTTAACTATTAACAAACAATTATCACTATTTTTTACAACTATATATAGGAGCCAACTTAGGAATGGGTCCTTTAGACGGGCCACTAAAATTTGCATATTTTCGGCAATATTTAGTGGAAATATTGCTCAGCGATATTTGTGAAAACAGAAATATTTACGTATGGCCTGTCAACAATAATAAAAAATATTTACTGCAATATTTCCAGCCATGCTTGTTGCATTATATATCCGTTTTAGACGAAAAATACCCATGAAGTATTGACGAGATGAAATCAAAAATAAAGATGTCCGACATTGTACAAGTTGCTGCGTCCTTAATCGTGCTACGACAATACATAAAAAAGAAAAATAAAAATCTAAAAATGTGGATACGCCCTTTTTTAAGTAAACGCGAAACAATGAGTTCCCTTAATGAGGGAAATAATGCTAGACAATTATTTGTTTAAGAATTTTACAAGAATGTCAAAAAGTGATTTTGAACTATTAATAAATATGATAGGGCCAAAAATAGAGAAAAAAGATACAAACATGAAAAACGCAATACCAATCTCAACAAGATTAGCAATCGTTCTTCGGTTTTTGTCGACTGGTGACTGCTATAATAGTTTAATGTATTTATTCAGGGTGCACTACTCTTCCATTTCTCTCATAGTTCCAGAAGTATGCCAAGCTTTAATAGATAGTTTAAAGAAATATATCAAGGTAAGTTTTGAAATTTTTATTCAGTTAAAAATAAATTTACATGCTATTATTTATAACACTTCCTACTAATTCAGCGTATGTTTTGGGCTCATTTCCCTGATGTATTTGTACAGTTTCATATTGTATATTTCCATCGGTTATCGACGACTGACCCGCTGAAACACTGCTTGGGGAAAGAGCACTTTCCTGAACGGATGTGGGTGAATTTACACAAGAATAATTTGATGAATCTTGTATACTTTGCTGGCCCATGAGCATTTTCATATCAGCGTTGTACAATATTTTGCTAATCTCAAACTCTACCTCACTTCGTATGTAGTTATTGTACGTCAAGAGCTTGTTAGCAACGTGCTCTCCATAAGACGAAAAAGGATTATTTTGTTGTCGCGGCATATCATTATTTAAAATACGTATGGCATTTTCCACCGCTCGTTGCTCCGTTGCATCTTGCACTTTCCTCTTTCGAGATGAATTACTTTGTTGCTGCTGTTGAGATATATTGGAAATGCTGTCTTCTTCATTTAGAACTTGTTCATCTATATTCTCAGACTGCTCGCTCTGCTCACTCTAAAAAAGGTTAAATTTATATTAACACGTTAATGAAAATGTTAATATGTATTGGTAGTAAATAGTGGATTAATACTGTAATAACAAAAGTCCTTTTAACCGAGGTTTAACATAAAACATTGATTTTAAAACTTAAATATAACTCAATAACAACTTGATTTCAAAAATTTTTTTTATAATTGCAGATGCCATCAACTCCGGAGGAATGGAAGCAAATCTCAAAAGACTTCGAAGATCGGTGGAACTTTCCACATTGTGTCGATTCAATGGATGGAAAGCACGTCGCAATTGTTTGTCCGCCCAACAACGGAAGTAAATACTTCAATTACAAACAATTTTTTAGCATTGTTCTATTTGCTGTAGTAAATGCACAATATGAATTTATTTACGTTCATGTGGGATGCCAAGGACGAATATCAGACGGAGGAGTATTTAGGCATACCGCTTTCGGAAAATCTCTTTTAGATGAAACACTTAATTTACCACAACCTGAACCTCTTCCTGGACGAACAATGCAATTGCCGTATGTTTTTCTTGCTGACGATGCTTTTCCATTGACTGAAAACATCTGTAAACCCTACTCAATCGATTTACATGTAGGCTCGCCTAAACGAGTTTGCAATTACAGAATATCAAGGGCACGCACAGTTGTGGAAAATTCTTTCAAGTTAGTGGTATACTGGCTAACGTTTTCAGAATTTTGCTGAAAACTATTCCACTTAACTTGGACAATACAGTTAAGGTTGTTATGACTTGTGTCTACTTACACAATTTTTTGCGAAGAAATTCAGAAAGTCGAAGTTTATATTCACCAACTGGAGCATTGGATGGTGAAAATGTTGTTACTGGAACAATAGTACCTGGTACGTGGCGATGCAATGAAAACAATTTAAAACCTATGCAAAGTATACCAAAAAAATCATCAACAACAGCAAAAGAAGTTAGAGATGAATTTATGCATTATTTTATAACTGCTCAAGGGAGGGTATCTTGGCAAAATACGTTTTTACATTAATAATAATCTACAGTAAAAACTTCCAATAACGCCAATGAAAATGAGTGAACTCAAATACATAAAAGATAATAATTATTATTGGAACTTTGTTTATTAAAAGGTTTGTTCCAACTCGATACAAAACCGTTCTTAAACGGTTCGTGAACCGCGCAGTAACGAAAAATGTGTTACTGCACATAATTATTCGTTACTCCGCATGAGTGTAACGATTAAAGAACGGTTTTGTATCGAGTTGGAACAAACCTTTATTAATTAAAGCAAATTTAATTACATAAATCTTATTTAAGTAACCCATATATTGGAATTGCATTATTTCTGTCTTTGCAAAACCAATTGCCAGTTTAAATTTTGTATCTCACACAATAAAACAAAAAAAAATATGCAACGCATACAATTCCTACTAATTGGTCAAGATATTATATTTCAAAACTCAAACCATTTCACACTTATTGGGAATGTTTTTGTTTATTTTGACGAAATGCGTGGGCAAGGATACGACAACGGAACGAACATGAGGGGAAAACATGGATGGCAAAATTTAATATTAACAAAAAAATTTTTGGGATGAGTTTGTTCCCTGTGCTGAGCACATATTAAATTTGTATTGTATATTGTATTGTATGTGTAGTTAAAAATAGGAAGAAAAATTTTACTCACCTCACTTATAATGTTTACGCTGTCAATACCGGTTTCTGGTATATTCCGAGATAAAATAAATTGAATTGCTTCATATGCAAACCAATGTACAATTTTGCCACCTTGACTTCCACTTTTCTTTTGAATTACCTTTTTGTGTTCATTTTTCGCATATGTCCTTAAACTTCTGAATTTTTTATAAGCTTCGTCCGGTGTTATATTGAATTCTTGTGCAATGGCCGCCCAACTATCTTTCTTTGCATTTCTGTCTTTGTATGATGTATTTTCTACATCCCACAACTCTGGACGTAAATGTACTGCATTAATAAAACTTATTGTGTTTTCATTTGACCACGTATTTATTTTTGCTTTGTATGTTTTGACAAAACCAAATTAAAATTTCTACAAAATAGCCGAGCAACATGAAAGATTTTCCACGGCAGTCCGAACTTACCGGCAATGCATCAGCCACTAACTGCGATAGTGTTCAAATACCAGCAATATTCCGGCCACATGGCTCGGCCCTACGGCGATATTTTCATTAGATGCTGCAATGTTGCCAGCAACATACAGAATATATATTGCCGGCAACATATTGCTTTAAAAACTAGCCCGTCTAAAGGACCCTTAACACAACCTTCACTTACAGTGCCATCTTGACAATCCTTTTAAATGTGTGCGAAATTTTCTCCCGATCGGTCAAATAGTTTAAAAGTTATTTAATTTGTTTATCTCTGAGACTAATTATTTAAACTATTGAACTTGCCCTATGAATGATGCTAGACACATTTAACAAATTTCATAGGATTCTTTAGGACTTAACCTATCTCAGAAGTTAAATGCAAATTGCGTTTTCATCGAAATTATATACAAAATAAACGTTTGAAAAAGGGGTATGTTTTTTACTTATAAACAATTGTAATAACTTCTATATTTTTCAAGCTACAGACTTGTACGTACAACCATTGGATAGCTGGTAAAAAAACTCACATTAAAAAAATAAGCAATCTATGACCAATAGGAATGAAGTTGGCGACTATTTTTTTAAATTCATATCTCCATTGTTTATCAACATTAAGAAGTAAAATTTGCACAAATTCTGAATGAAAATCAAAACTTTATATTGAAGCCTATAACTATAAAATCATCAAATTTTTCGAAACTTACAGCCTTTCGAAACGAAGGTACTTTCGAAAAATCGATATAGGAAAGTGGAGGGGAAACTGTTCTAGCTCCACGCTCCAAAATTTCGTCAGTCTTAGGCTTGTCTGTACACTTTGGTTATCTGCATAGTTTGAATACAGCTTGCTGTTTATCATCCGGAAAAGCAATTATAGTGTTTTTCTTCCAAATTTCGTAATTCAGTTTGTGCTCAGATCCTCAATGTTTGGAGTCGTATTATTTTTCGTTATATATACATAAATGGTGGATCCAAACTCAACATTGTTGAAAGGTTCCCTCAGCTGACTGGTTGTTATCTCTCTCACTTTGAGTTTTTCTTTGCTTTCATTGCCAGCAAAGATAGCATTTCCCTATTTATCATGTGGTTTTATCTGCACTAGAAATACGTCATATTTGTATTAAACTCCTAGGTGTATCTAACAAGTTTAAGTAAAGTAAAGTTTCTTTATCTTTAGATCTGCCCTCAATATTTATAGAATTAATGAGAATAGTTGGTTCTCAAAGGGACCGATTTGACAAAATCATATTGAACGGGTGATTAAAGAATTAGATGATTACTTAACTAATCATTACTCAGGGTATGCCCGATTGCGGTGGTCTCATTAGATTAGTACTTCAGTCTTCGTGAAGGCTGCTTTTTTTGACCTCATAAGTAATGGGTTAACTTTAATTTTTCATTAAAAATTTAAATTTTACATATTTACTATTACTTCTCGGATATAATTCGAATCAGATTTGTAAAGTAAAAACTGTAGCTATTAAAGAGTCTCTTTGTGCGGAGTTACTAAGTTTTTAATATCGGTCACTACTCATTTATATTGATAACAAACAGTGTACAAAAGTTAAAGTTACAGTAAAACACTGAAAACTTCCACAAAATTTATTTTAAACTGTTATCACTACATTTGTTTCGGCTGATTGCCTTTCTCAAGTGATCTATTTTTGGCATGCGTTTACACTTTATAGTCCCTAATGAAATAGGTTGAGGAGAACTGTTTGTCTCAAGTTGGTCATTTAGAATTATATCTGTGTTTTTTAATTTGTTGATTTCCATAGATTCTAACAAAGATAGCTTAAGGCCTTTATTTTGAATGTGAAGAATGTTAAATTCGGTATTAAAAGAATGATTATGATCTAGAAGGTGAAGTGCGTATGTAGATCCTAATCATTCTATTAATGACGAATTTAACATTCTTCACATTCAAAATAAAGGCCTTAAGCTATATTTGTTAGATTCTATGGAAATCAACAAATTTAAAAAACACAGATATAATTCTGAATAACCAACTTGAGACAAACAGTTTTCCCCTCCTCAACCTATTTCATTAAAGACTATAAAGTGTAAACGCATGCCAAAAATAGATCACTTGAGAAAAGCAATTAGCCGAAACTGCTGTAGTGATAAGAGTTTAAAATAAATTTTGTGGAAGTTTTAAAAATAAAGTTTTCAGTGTTTTATTGTTACATAAAATGAATTTCCATCAAGTAACGGTCGAATCCATCAATTATTTAAAGTTACAGTGTTAAAATAAGTATACAAAATCCTCTTTATCAAAAAAGTAGAAAAAGATAATATTTATGCTTTTATTTTTTTAAATCTTTTCTACTACTTTCATTCTACCGTTCAGGGGCGAACTAAGTCCTAGACAACCTAGACGCCTAGGGCCTAGTGCCAGAATATTAGATTTTAATTTTTATATTTCTTACATTTGTATTTAACAGAAAAACATAATATTCATAACTACTATTGCTGAAACATTTAAATTATGCCGATTCGTTAATCGCTTTTACCCTTGGGGATATCAAAAACATTATACATCAATATCACTGTGCCCTAATACGTATAAAATAATAAACAAAATCATACGACATAATTTGAAGTAGAGACTGACCTTGACAAGGAATACTTAGATTTAGTAATTTATAGTATGTAATATATTCTGGAGTATATATTACATACGTGCCAATATGCTGTATTAATTCTGTGTGGGCGATGTATATTATTTAATGTATGGATATATCGTTGCCATCCCTATTTACTATGCACGTATTTAAAAATAGTAAATGAGAAAAAAATATATTGGAGGGAAGTACATACTTTAACGTGTAGTAGAGACAATCGAATTTATTTCTTACATGTTGCCGTTTCGTGGTACAAATGAAGTATTTTTTGTAAAAATAATGGTAATTATATAGGTGATTTATAATATTTATCGAGTTCGTTTGAACTGCAACATTGATACAATAAACTATTTATCCCTACAATACGTGATGAATTTATTTCTATTATATCGAAATATTTAAAACTCATTAGAGTGAACGAAGTAAAGACAGCCAAATTTTACTCTTTAGTTATTGATTCACACCAGATATCTCACATAGATCAGCTTACCGTCATTCTTCACTATGTTCTTTTAAGTGGTATAAAAGAAGGATTTTTGAGATTGCTACCTATATTTTCTGATACTGGTGAAAACTTAGAGAAAGGTATTTTAGAATTTGTAAATAATTTAGGTTTAGGCTTTCTGATGGCTTTATATGTCATATAAAGGTCACTGTAAAAAAAACAGAGATGGAACAAGATTCTCGATTCAAATAGTCAAAAAATTAAAGCACAGCGTACTTAAATAGAAAATACGAATACCTATTTAAGATATCCCGAGGTACAAAACAGCTCCTAGCATATACGGACGATATATATGTAGAACAAATAGAAGAGAACGATTCAATAAATCTAGATAAAACATTAAAGTATTTAAAATGGGAATAAGTCACAATTAAAAGTTAAAGTACGTTTATTGACATTTCAATTTCCATTTCGGAAATCGTTCTCAAAATACAAACATTAGTACCTAAATTAGACAAATTTAGTTTTTGTGTTACTTGGTGAAAAAAATTCTTCTAAAAGACCAATTTATATTGATAATTCAGGCATACATTATACATTTTAAATTAGACGACTTTAAAATGATATTGCTAATAGTGTTGAGTTGCGTTCCTGGGACGACTTTAATTTTAAGATAGTTCATTCGATTAAATGAAATCAGTTTTAAATTGAGAATATCCGTCAGAAAAAATCATAGTATGTAATTCGTCTTTAAAAAGGTAAACACATGCCATGATGACAGTAAAACTCTTCTGTTAGGTATTCCATAGTAAATTATGGGGGAAAAAACCAGGAAAAAACCTCATAATACTATCCCTACATGGTAAGTATTTCATCGTGCATTTAGTTTACTTTCAATAAACACCACATTCTGCTTTTATATGTTTGTTATTTAAAAAACATAAATGATGTATTCTCTATACGTTACTGACTTTCTAATACTGGTATGTTCCTTTTAATAACTTCCTCTTTTAATATGGGTAAGCAGGTCCTACTACAATCTGCAGAGGAATTTGCGACACAATTGGTCTCATTTAGCATAATTAAAGCCGCTTCTTTGATTTTTCTCTTTCTACCATCTGTTGCTTTCAGGACTATATTTAAATCATTCCTTTGAACGATATGTTCATTATCCCATGAGTGTTTACATATTTGAGATCTATCCATATGGGATAGTATTATGAAGTTTTTTTCCTGGGTTTTGCCTCATAATTTACTGTGGAATCACTAACAGGAGAATTTTAATGTCATCATGGCATGTGTTTGCTTTGTAAAGACAAATTACATGCTATGATTTTTTCTGACGGATATTCTCAAGTTAAAATTGATTTCATGTAATCGAATATATATTACTTAATGAATCTTACAAGTAAAGTCGTCCCAGGAACGC
Source organism: Diabrotica balteata (assembly GCA_918026665.1). NCBI lineage: Eukaryota > Metazoa > Arthropoda > Insecta > Coleoptera > Chrysomelidae > Diabrotica > Diabrotica balteata. The sequence continues at coordinate 76,062 of CAKJVB030000004.1, forward strand.
AACTCAACAATATTGGCAATATCATTTAAAGTCATCTACTTTAAAATGTATAATGTATGTCTGACTTGTCAATATAAATGAGTCAAATAAAATTAAATTATTAGAAGAATTTTTTCACCAAGTAACAAAAAAAAACAAAATTTGTTTAATTTACTAATGTTTGTATTTTGAGAACGATTTCCGAAGTGGAAATTGAAACGTCAATAAACGTACTTTAACCTTTAATTGTGGCTTATTCCCATTTAAATAGTAAATGCTTTAAAATGCCACAAGAAAATAGATTCAGAACAATATTAAAAAACATTTAAAGTCCTTATTAAGTTATCGCTGCAAATCCGTATAGACTGAGAACACATGCTAAATGAAGAAAGCTCTTATAACAATATTGTCCAGGAAAATAAATCGCAACGACTAAGGCAGATCGGACTCATGCACTATAGGTCATTTCCAGAGGCAATGTGCTAATTGTACGTAAAATAAATGTTTTTAGGGTAGATCTTTTACAGCAGGTGTGATTCAAATACACCTAAAGCTAAAAACTGTCGATTTTTGTATGAAAGAAGACAATTTAATTTTTTATGAAAATTTAATGTAATCCACAAGGAAAATGAAATTAGTTAACTGTATACCATGAATCACAAAAGTTTAACTTAAAAATCCTTTACAAAAGGTATATAATTAAAAAGACCCTTTCGAGCTACATCACATAACGTTTTCTGACCGAAAATCCAGTCCAACATCAGTGAATTATTACCAGGTATAAATGAGTCAAGCACCAAAATTCTGGGTAAGTAGTTCAAAAGATGTGATGTTAAAGTATATAACAGGTACCCTACATAGCAGCGTAAGACTCCCGAAAAAAGTTGTTGCTGGCTCTCAGACCATGTCTCAATGCGTTCTAGATGACATCTCAGTTGCCATTGTCTGATAGATTTCCTTCGAATCATCCAATTTTCATGGTTTGTTTTAATTTTTTTTCCACAACTAATTTTTCCAGTTTAATACATCTTTGTAATAAAAATTTTTGTTTGTCAAAATGTAGTATATCACTGATTTGTGTCCGCATGATAAAAGTATACTTTTGTAGATCTAGGTTACTGAAATATGGTATTATTTTATTGTGTATTCATTTTATGCGTAGACATTTTTAAGGTTTCTCCGTTTTTATGTTGTATACTTTTACAGATTTACTTCATACCTGGTGCTAGGTCGTTGCTAAATCTTGTATTTATTTATTTTTTATTTATTTTAGGGTATTCTGTGACCTGTAACCTTTTTACCTCATTTGAATGGCGCAAATGTCTGCATGTGTTTTATTAATTCTGTTATCAGTTCCTTGCCCTTGTTGTCAAGTACTGTAATATTAAAGATCGCTATCATTTATTTACTTATGTTTACTTTTACTTCCGAATATTTCTTCGTACGCCATATTTATTGCTGGTAAATTACGTTAAAACAAATTACTATCTTAATATTTACTTGTTTTTTTCTGATATATCTTGCAAATTTGTTGATCTGACCAGTTTTTCTTTGATTTGAGTCATCGTACAAATGGGCTGGTATTCTAAAATTGAATCTTGCGAATCTAGACTTGGTTTCTTTCGTTCTCTAGGTACTTATCTTCGAATATTAGGTGAAATTTGTAGCTACCAATGGTAGAGCTTATGTATGGATGCAAGTCTTAATGTAACAAATATCAGCTGATGATTTTGCTGACTAACTTATAACTAAGTCTACGTGTCAACTATGTATTAGAGTGCAAACCAATTAGTATTGCATAGGGTGCAATCATCTACGTTTTAAGGGTGGAAGGATGTGCTTCCCCTTTTTAGCTGATAAGCTTGCGGAGAATATTATTGCTGGTCCTTAATTTACTCTTTAGTTTTAAACAATCATCTGTGAATGGCCACGTGTGATACAAACTATTTTCAAGGAATTTATAGGAAGTCTACAGTTCAACGATTTTATGACATTATTGGATGTTCAGTTTTGTGAAAGCGTCTATGTTAGGGAAATTGAAAGAACACTCAGAAGTTTTTCAGGGGTTTTGGCTGAAAATTGATTAATAGTTTATTTTTGTTATGAAATAATAGGTGTATCGTCTATATAGTAGAAGACCGATATGGGTTGATCGTTTGTGTAAACAAGCGAGACCGTTCTTCATCTGCTATTCTTACCATTAAGTGATACGAACAATATTCTGTTATGTAGACATACGCAGATAATATAAGTGCGTTTGTTATCTAAGGGGATATCATATAGTTTTTGGAGAAATATCCTGTAATTTGAGGTATTGTAAGTGGCATTTAGATTTAAAAATACCACCCCCGATACACAATATTTTTCGTGCTTGTCTTTGCTGTGTTGGGTAAGATTTAGTATTTGTCATGTACATGATCTTCCCTATCTATAGCCACTTTCGTCTTTTAACTTGAATTTTTCTTCTAACATCGGTAAAATCGTACTAACAATCTTGTGCAAAAGTATTTTGAATAGCTGACAAAATAAAGATATTGGCCGATAGTTTTTGTGGTCGTTGCAGTTTTTGCCAGGATTAAGCAAGGTACAAACTTTGGCTTGTCTCTACACTTTATGTATCTTCATAATTTGAATGCAGTTGTTCATCATCTGGATAAGCCTTTCTAGTATTTTTATGTATATGGCGAATCCAAGCTCAACATCGTTTAAAGGTTCTCTCAGCTGACTGGTTTTGTTCTTTCTTACTTTGAGTTTTTCTTTGCTTCGTTTCCGATAGAAATAGCATGTCTATATCTATAATGTGGTTTTTAGTGATCAGCTTTATACCAAGAACCCTAGGTTAGGCCCTATATGTGTTTCCTGCATTAGAAATATGTCAGATTCGTGTTTAGCGCATATGTCTGATAAGTTTAAGTAAAGTTAAGTTTCTTTATCTCTAGATATACCCTTAACTGTTGTTATTAGAATAGTTGGTCCTAAAAAGCACCAATTTGACAAAATCATGTTAGAGGGGTGACTGAAGAATTAGGCGATTAATTTTAATCATTACCCGGGTATGCCCGATTGTGGTGGTCTTATTAGTACTTCAATCTTCGTACAGGCTCGATCTTTGAACCCCATAAGCAATGCCTAATCTTTTACTCTTTATTAAAAATTTAAATTTTACATATTACTTTTTCACGATATTTCGAATCAGATTAGTACATAAAGTAATAATTTTAGGTATTAAAGAATTAATTTTTAAGTATTGTTTAATAGCGAGCTGTTTTGAAACCTAAATATTATGAATCGAATCGGGGATATAATTTTAAACAAACTAAACCGCTTGTCTACAAAAAAAAAATCGAGGAAAATATGATACGGCTGGAAAGACTAATGACTTAGCTAATTACCACATAAATATCAATGTAACGCAAATTGGATGATTTTGGATATTTATAAACCTACAAAATAATATTATATATACCCATATAGATACAATAATAAAATGAAACTACAGCTAGGTATTACACAATATAATAAATACTTATTTAGATAAACGTAAAATGGTCAACTAAACGTTAACGATAAATGTTTCAAATAAAGGTTAAAACATGTTTTCCAATTCGCGGAAAAAGATTTATTACAGCATATAAGACAAATTCGTAACAAAATTCATATTATTATTTAAACGGTACTCAATATACCAGCAAAGTAATTTTTGCAACAAATATGTAGATTGTACCTTACCCCTTTGGCACACAGAAACCACAAAAGAATTAAATATAGCGCAAAGGAACTCATTTCTTCGATAACTGAGCAGCCACGATATCTACTGGATAGAACGACTGTCTTTGATGACTGAGCAGCCTTCATCCCTACTGGATGGAATGATTGCCTTTAATGACCGAACAGCCTCGACCCTTATTGGATGAAATGACTCTCTGTTACTGGGCTAATTATACGAGGAGAATCAAAACTAACAAAAAGTTTAATAATATTTAAATAATGCTTATATATATATAAATATATATATATATATATATATATATATATATATATATACATATGTAGTTGCATAAGTAAGAACAAAAACTTTACAAATTCAATACGAAAAAGCGGAAAATATGGGTCTTTATATATAAACGAGAATAAAAAAATATAGGGTATCATAAGAAGAGAAACATGATAAGACATACTATTTTAATAGACGAGTACAACTTTAAAATGGTTCATCGGTCTAAATATGTGTGAGCTAAAATCACTGTTAATAAAAACATTACAAACGACATTAACAACAGAATATATAATGGCAATCGCTCCTTTTTAAGAAAAAAATTAAATCCAAAAATATACCATGCAATACCAAAATTAAGAATTTACCATGCAGTCGTAAGACCTATAATAACATACATATGTACATGAAACATGGACGGCGTAAAAACAAAATAACAGCCGATTGAACGTCGCAGAAAGAATATTAGTAGAGAAATATATGAACATGTTAGGGATAATATTACAAATTAATACAGAGTGCGAAATAACCGAGAACTAATTGATTATAATATAACAAGCCAGATAAAGTAAAAACATAAATAACATCTTGTACGTATCTACGCAATACCTTGTAAAAATAATATTGTACATTTTTGAGAACGAACTCATATTTGAACATCGAAACGCCCAATAAAATATGTATTAATAAATATTGTGTCATATTTCTTGTATTCTATCCAAAAAAAAATAAAAAAAAATAATAAAGTTGGACATATTGAGATGGATTACTGAATACTATAGAGTACAGGTAGTTGGAGCTACCGAATATTTTAATACAATCAAACTTGGTGTGAACATTTTGGTTAAAAGAATAAATTTGATTTTTATACTACACATGTAGTTGACGTTACTATCTCCAAATTCTTTTTTTTTAGTTCTTTTCTAGACGCGTGTTAAACAAATTTTGTTTATATTGCAATTTTTTCTTTTTGTAGATTTAATAGTGATATCAGTTTGATACATAGACATACAATACAAATAGACTAACTGTTGCAATACAGATCCGTTCCCCCAGTGCAACAGAGAAAACTGACGAAAGTCCCTGCATCTCTTTGCATCTCTGTCGTATTGCGGAAACGCGACTGTATGGCAGCTGTCAGTCTATTTGTATTATATTATGTCTATGGTTTGCTACATGCATTTTCCCTTTTATCTTTTATGCGACAACGTTATCAGCGATATCTAAATTGCTCCAATCTTTTAAAATTATATGGTTCTATTGTTAAATTTATGCTCTAGATCTAACCATCAGCATAACTAGGAGCTGTTTTGTACCTTGGGCCGTTATTGGATTTCATCGTAAATAGGTGCTATTTCTATCTTATTAAGCTGTTCTTTAATTTTTTGACTATTTGAATTGAGAATCTATATTTTATTCTACTGTTTATTAACACAGATTTTTTTGGCGCCCATTTCCATCTTAAGTTTTTTGTTTCCCGTATCATTATTACAACAATTTTTCGGGATACCGACGTAGGAAACCCGTTGCTATCTATTTGCATGTTCCGATGTCCAACAGTAGAAAATTTGTCTCGTTGTAAAGTCAATATTATTTTATTAGGAAATATGATATTGTCTAATAATAATAAAGTTGTTTTGCTTTGCTTTCTCAGACTGCTACCGTCGTGCTCTCTGGTATTTGATATTTCGCCGGTCAAGCAACAATTTCTATATGCATTAACTTAATGCTGATATCCTGCTTCCCCAACCCAGGTAGCAGTTCCGAAACCAATAAAACTGCTACACTCATGCTTTCTATTAGCCAGCCCAGGATTATAGCTACGCATTGTATGCGTAGCATCGTACTGATGTTAGTGCTGCCCCTTATAAGTGAATGGAATATGAAAGGAAAGTTTTGGCAATTTAATAAGATCTTGTGTGTTAGAATATAACTTTTTCAAGAAAGTAAAGAGATATCAAACCGCTATTCGAATTTAATCAATAGCTAAAATATTAAAATGCTATAGAATAATGCTTTATTAGCATTAATAAGTTTATAATAGACACTTAAGTTTGAAAATAATTAGAGCAAGTAATCTAAATTATCACCGTGCTTATTATACATAAAAATAAAGTAAAATTATTATAGTGTTAACAATTTATATTATAACATATTTAAATACATTAGCCAAATATTCCTGAAATTCCTCGATAACTAAACTGGTGGATATTTAAATAAATTTTAAGTTCCCAAAATGTACCTGCTATAAAATTTGAAAATCTACGACTAATACAATTATTGACAACATCGCAGGGGCTTAGTTGTGTACGCTAAAAACTATATACGGATTCCAAAAATATTTTATCCAGTTACGGAGTCCACTTGATCCTACATGTTGGTCGGAGTTTACATAATGCGGTACTTAGATAATAATATACACGGTGTATATTCTACTGGAGTTAGTATAATACCTACCGTTTTAGGACGGAACCTACATTAACCGCTAGAAGTATATATATATATATATATATATATATATATATATATATATATATATATATATATATATATATATATAAATAAATTATTCAACTGGTGAATTCAGAGGTTAATCGGTCATTAAGGTTGGCAAATAAAAAACAGAAGTCAACTACTTCATAAGTTTATAGAAAACGTTTCGCTTTATACTTCTAAAGCTTCATCAGTTCTCTAAAATACAAAGATGACATAGAGTTTATAAGAAATACAGATATAATAATTTATTACTTACAACTCAATATGTAGTATTAAAGATGTTAATAAGTTTACTCATTAATATAGAACCAACTTAAAAAAAACCAGAAACAAAGAACACAAAAACTTTGCAAAAAATAATCTCATTCGCAGAAACGAAGATTTAACAAAATTTTAAAACGTACATTTGGCTTCATTTAGAGATCGTTCTCCAATGAAGACAGACAAACACTGATTTATTGCAATCTCTGCAAACGACGTGACGCGGTACCGAAAATTTTAAGGGCCATATGTGCAACTAATTCCAAGGTTTGAGACAATTATGAACTTCTACGGGGATCATTGAAGGATTACTTGGACGGGTGGATTTGTATGACGGAAAAATTTGATATGATTTTTTTTGGTAATTTATGTTTTAATGAAACTTGGAGATATGGGCCGATTGTGTAAATTTTGAACGGAAAATAAGGCTATTTTTAATGATGAATAATGGTATTATTTATTTCGTAAGATGAGAGAGTGGTAAACCTGGCTCAAATTGTCGATGTCGGTTCTTTTGTTTATTGCAGAAGGGTTTTTTAAGATCTCACACATTTCAATAAAGGAGCGTTTTTGATGGTTATTTTGTTTCGCCAGTATTTTAGTGTTTGAGAAGTCAATGTGATGTTTGGTGGAAATGGCGTGTTGTGCAAGGGCACAAGAGGGTTTGGAAAGTCTAATGTCGCTTTTATGTGAAGTTATACGCCCTAGAAGTGACCTACTGGTCTGGCCAATGTAGCAGGAATTGCATTCAGAACAGGAAATCTGATAGACAACATTAGTGTGCTCTAACGAGCTTAGCGGAGTTTTGGACTTGGAGAATAACTTCCCAATGCTTTTAGTGTTTTAGGATATTTTGATGGGTAAGTTTTTGAATAGTTTAGTAAGCTTGTTCGTAATTTGTGGGAAATAGGAAAGAGAAGCATATTTTGTGACTGGTTTTGGTGTTAACAGGGAATTGTCCGTCTGTATGTTGTTGGATATGGAGGCTAATATTGCACCGTTGGTTGCTTCAGAAATAGAATGACCATAGCTCTTAGAGAAAAGATATCTGTTGATGATGGATATGGGGTAAGAGTTATCAATGAGAATGGATTTGAGTAAATCCAAAGATTCCCTCTTGTACCGCGTATGGGTCAACGTATGTACTCTAAAGCTAAGAGCTTGTACAAGGTTATGTTTATATCTCATTGGGTGTGTAGAGTGGTAATTTAGGAACCGGTTACTAGCCATTTCTTTCCTGTACCATGTAGTGCCCAATGTGCTACTATGCGTGCGTATGATTCGCATGTCCAAAAACGGTATGCTATTATCAACCTCCAATTCACATGTAAATTGAAGGTGAGGATCAACGCTATTGAAGATTGATAAGGTGCTTAAAATCTTATCAGGTGGTGTTGCTAGGATCAAGTCGTCGACATAACGCTTTACAAAGGGAACCTGGAAATCTAACTTACTGATACTCTCATTGATAAGGTCGTCGAGTACGAAATTAACTAGAATGGGGGAGATGGACGATCCCATGGGAGTTCCAAAAATTTGACGATAGTATTTGTCATTAAATATTAGAAAATTGGTCTCAAACGCCAGTTTTAATAATTCCGAGAATGTTTCCCACGATACTGGACTGTGTGGTTGGATTTCATTCCAATAGTTCCGGAGTGACGTGAGAACGCTAGAGAGTGGGAGATTAGAAAACAGGGATACTACGTCGAAGTTTACTAAGACATATTCTCTTGGTAACTGATAATTGTTGATAAATTCACTGAATTGGAAAGAGTCTACTATGTTGAAATCGTTCTTGTAGTTGTATGCTTGTGAGAGAATGTCCGTTAAGAATTGGGCTAAATTAGTGTTAGGAGCGTTTATTGACGGTAATATAGGCCGCATACTCAGTTGGGACTTATGGATTTTGGGAAGACAATAGAACCTGGGGCATGGCCATTATAGTTATGGAGGGATTTGGCTGTTTTATCATCGATGATTTTTTTGTTTTTTTAGTTCAGTGATGAATTTATTTATTTTATTTGTGTAAGTTGATGTGGTATTGCGGGGAAGTGGCTGATAATATTTATTATCATCTAGAAGTTGTTGGCTTAGGTTTAAGTACTGCTCTCTCATCATTAGTACTGTTGCATTGCCTTTGTCACTGGTTAATACCATCAGGTCAGGGTGTTCTTTAAGGAATGTGGACGTTTGCTTATAGACATCATCTATATCTGATCTGGCATAGGGAGGTTTATGTGAAAAGTTGGTGAGAATATTATTAGCAGATGATCTTAATTCGAGGAGTTCATTGGCTTCCGAATGTGAAAGTATGTTTTCTATGTCAGCTACGAAACTGCATATGGAATAATCGTTAAGCGAGGGTTGTAATCCGAACTTAGGTCCGAGAGATAGAAGTTTTGAGACATTTCTAGGGATTTGGATGTTTGTGAGATTTTTAATCCATTTATCATGAAATGGTAGGCGACTGAAAGGAGTGGACCCTAGATTATTTAATTTTGTTTGGAGATGAGATAAAGAATTGTTTAGAAAGAAGGTATATTTTTTGAGAAGAGAAGTTTCGTATTGATCCAAAATGTTGGAAGGTAGGAGAGGTTCAAGTTGGACGAATATGTTTGACATTTGTCGATGAATGAATGCTATATCGGAATGTACCGACGAAATGTGGAAGTTCAATAATCGTGCTCTTACCTGTGTGTTGATGGCATCCGCTCTTCTTTTTAATTTGTTGGATAGTGTTCCCATTGTGGACTGCATCAGGTGGTCGGTGCGATCGTTTAGGAACCTTGGGTATCTCTTCGTCTTTCTGCATTGAATCAGGAATGTCTTTTTTGCTTCAGTTCTCGCCAGTTTTTCATTAAGTTTACTCCATCTCTTGAGTAGTACGGTACAGTTTAAGCCATATTTTCGTTTGATGGTCACGAAATCCGTTTCGTATCCTGCTACATTGGCCAGACCAGTCGGTCACTTCTAGGGCGTATAACTTCACATAAAAGCGACATTAGACTTTCCAAACCCTCTTGTGCCCTTGCACAACACGCCATTTCCACCAAACATCACATTGACTTCTCAAACACTAAAATACTGGCGAAACAAAATAACCATCAAAAACGCTCCTTTATTGAAATGTGTGAGATCTTAAAAAACCCTTCTGCAATAAACAAAAGAACCGACATCGACAATTTGAGCCAGGTTTACCACTCTCTCATCTTACGAAATAAATAATACCATTATTCATCATTAAAAATAGCCTTATTTTCCGTTCAAAATTTACACAATCGTCCCATATCTCCAAGTTTCATTAAAACATAAATTACCAAAAAAAATCATATCAAATTTTTCCGTCATACAAATCCACCCGTCCAATGACCCCCGTAGAAGTTCATAATTGTCTCAAACCTTGGAATTAGTTGCACATATGGCCCTTAAAATTTTCGGTATGGCGTCACGTCGTTTGCAGAGATTGCAATAAATCAGTGTTTGTTTGTCTTCATTGGAGAACGATCTCTAAATGAAGCCAAATGTACGTTTTAAAATTTTGTTAAATCTTCGTTTCTGCGAATGAGATTATTTTTTGCAAAGTTTATAGGTTCTTGTTATAGAAGTTCATATTCTTAAAACAATTGTCGTTTTAAGAATTTTTTTGTCGTACTTTTGGGAAAGGAAAATAAGGAAAAAGTTAATTATCAAGTGTATTGATCTAAATGAAGACTACGTTAAATAAAATGAACAGAAATATATTTTTTTACTTAGACTAGATTATTATATATATATATATATATATATATATATATATATATATATATATATATATATATACAGATGTTCACGTAAAATGAAATATATTACAAATCCGCTTATTGTCGTGAGCTAGCAAATACTAGCCTGAGACAACAAAAATCCGTAATTAGTTAAAAATAACAAACATCAATAATGAAGGCACGTAATAATTTTTTTCTATAAATATGTATTGATTATCACTTAGAATGGAATGATTTATAAAACAAACTAAGCCAAATGTACGTTTTAAAATTTTGTTAAATCTTCGTTTCTGCGAATGAGATTATTTTTTGCAAAGTTTATAGGTTCTTGTTATAGAAGTTCATATTCTTAAAACAATTGTCGTTTTAAGAATTTTTTTGTCGTACTTTTGGGAAAGGAAAATAAGGAAAAAGTTAATTATCAAGTGTATTGATCTAAATGAAGACTACGTTAAATAAAATGAACAGAAATATATTTTTTTACTTAGACTAGATTATTATATATATATATATATATATATATATATATATATATATATATATTATATACAGATGTTCACGTAAAATGAAATATATTACAAATCCGCTTATTGTCGTGAGCTAGCAAATACTAGCCTGAGACAACAAAAATCCGTAATTAGTTAAAAATAACAAACATCAATAATGAAGGCACGTAATAATTTTTTTCTATAAATATGTATTGATTATCACTTAGAATGGAATGATTTATAAAACAATGGTATGTACATATGAGGCTAGTAGAGGCTCGTATTTTTTTAAAGTGAGTTAGAATTTATGTGAAACTGGAAAAACAGACTCCACCAGTTTTCTACAAATGTTTTGTGTATCATCAAACAATGCTCCAGTAATGCGTTCTGATATCTCCTAAATTTCCTCATATCTCGGTTAGCTTTTAAGCTATGAAGTGCTTAAAAAACTATTTTGTAGGTTTTTTTATAAGATCATTTAAATTATTTGTTTTAAACCCTTATTTTTAGAAGGGTTGTAGTTGAAAGGGCTTGAACGAGTCACTAATCACGAGTATATGCAAATATTAAACAGCCATATCTTAACCAATTTTTGTCTTACAGAAAAGCAAAACCTATATTTTCTCTTCAAAATTTTTCACTATAAAAGTTATTTGGATTGTAGAACTTTTTCAAAAAACAAAAATAAAACTTTTTTCTAATGCTTTTGATAAAGTTTTGATGAGTTTTCCCCGAAAGGTGCTTAATTTTTTTGTTATTTCACGTGGAAAACATCAACAATTTGACAAATAAGAACCTACTTTTTATTATTTTACCTATAACCGTCCATACAGCCATTTGTCTACGTCGCCCAATAAACTCCGTTACTGTTTGAATGTCACTTTACCATTCGTTTGGAAGATTTCCTCAGTAGAAGACAAGCTGTTGTGAAGTTCCCACGAAATAATTATTTGTAGATGGTATGCACTTCCGTAATATGACCAAAAAATAGTTTTAATTGTTTTTGGGATTTAAAAATATTATTAATAAGTACGAAATAACGTAACGATAGCGGAGATCGTCTAATACAATTCTGCCAAGAACAAAGTCTAATAATCACAAACACGTTCTGTAAATTACCTATGAGACGGTTATATACACGGCGCTCACCAGCAGATAAACCGGAAAAAGTGGTAAGAAACCAAATCGATTATATAATGATTAAAGAGAGATATCGTAACACCATCAAATCAGTTAAAACATATCCAGGAGCAGATGTCACATCAGACCATAACCCACTAATTGCTAATGTCGCGCGTAAGCTTAAACGTAGTAGAAAATTCCAAAGAACTCCAAAATTAGATGTTATAAAATTGAAAGAAAATAATATAAAAAACAAACTCCAACAGAAAATATACGAAAACTTTGATAAATTAGATACTAACACCTACGAGCTAAACTAACAATAGGAAACATTTAAAAAATGCCTTCTCATTCCATGCAAAGAGATAATAAATGAACTGATAAGAAAGAGAAACAACTGGATGACAGACGAAATACTCGGCAGGATGGACCATAGAAGACAAACCAAGAACAAAGACAGTCAAAATGACAAAATCATTAATAATTAAATCAGAAAAATGATAAGAGAGGCACAACAAACTTACTATGAGGGAAAATGTAAAGAGATAGAAGATCTTCACAACAAATACGACCTATTCAACCTACAAAAAAAGGTTAAAGAAATGACAGGGCGACAAAAAAGAAACCACAATACAACACTTTTAGATAAAAATGGAAATACTATGATAACGACTGACGAAAAGCTAAAAAAGATGGAAAGGATATATGGAAGAGCTGTTCGATGACGAAAGACTACAACACATCTTTCGAGGAGAGAGAAACAAGTATAAAAATTATAAAGGAAGAAATATTGTATGCACTAAAGAACACCAAAAACAGAAAAAGGGACCAAATCAACTGTCTATTGATATCATTAAAATAATAGAAAACGAGTACATGGATGTCCTCTTAAAACACTTTAATGAAATTTATCAGTCGGGTGACATACCCAATGAATGGTTGACCTCAACATTTATTTGTCTCCCAAAATAGAAATATACTAGAGAATGCACTGACCACCGCACCATAAGCCTCACACACTTTAAATGTTTTTGTAGATCATCAAAAACGCATTTACCAAATACTTAATATCTCTTTGCATTCAACGTACTAATCCAGAGACGCTTGGATGTGAAGCAAGATATGTACGTCTGTTTCATAGATTACAACAAGGCTTTCGATAAAGTCCGCCACAAAGAGCTAATGGACGTCCTCAAGGCAAAACAATTACAATACAATGACTTTCGAATTATAACAAATCTATATTCTAAAAAGCAGGCATACATACACATTAATAAACACACATCAGAAGAGTTCGAAATTATAAGAGGAGTGCGACAGCGGTGTGCATAGTCACCACTACTATTCAATGCATACTCTGAAGAAGTTACGAAAAGAGCTCGTGAGGGGGGCAGCAGGAATAAAGGTCGATGGAACACCAACTAACAACATTAGATATGCGGGCGATACTACCATAATAGCAGACAACTTCTAAGAACTCCAAAAACTAATGAACAAGATAGTTGAATATGGAGAAGAATATGGATGGAGAAACATCAAGAAAACTAAATTTATGAGGATATCAAAAACACAAATTAATGATGAAAGACAATTAACGGTAAAACTTTAGAACAAGTTAAAAATACTATTATCTTGGTACAATAATTAATCACACAAACGATTACTCCAAAGAAATTAACGTTCGAATAGAGAAAGCCCAAACAAACTTCAATAAAATGAGAAAAGTACTTTGTGCAAGAGAACTGAAATAATTATACTTAAGAATTAGGCTGGCAAGGTGTTATATTTTCTCGACTCTGCTTTACGGGATAGAAGCATGGACACTTAACGCGTCGACTACTAAAAAGCTGGAAGCGTTTGAACTGTGGGAGTATAGAAGAATCCTGAAGATATCATGGACCGAGCATGTAATAAACAACTAAGTCATGAGAAGAGTCAACAAAAGAATGGAAATATTGCAAACCTTCAAGACACGAAAGCTGCAATACCTGAGGCATGTTATGCGTAATGAACGCATAGACGCCACTGAAATGTTCTGTTGGAGACAAATGTTACAATTCCTTGGACCGACCGTAGAACAAATAATTCAATTTTAAGAGAGCTAAAAGTTAGCCAACGACTCTCTAGTCAAGTCCATCTCCAACAATTAAAATATTTTGGGCATGTTATGAGAGCAAACACAGAAAACATGGAAAGACTCATAATACAAGCAAAGGTAGAAGGCCGAAGAACACGAGGAAGATTCCCAACAAGATGGATAGATCAAATTACAGGAATATGCCAAAGACCTATGCATGAATTAAAAGAAATGACCAGAGACAGAGATCTCTGAAGACGGACAATACACGACATCACGTCGACCACTTAGAGAGCACGTAAAGAAGAAGAAGAACTTATATTTTGTAATCAATCATAATTAGATTATGTTTTTTAAAATTGCCTGGTAATCAGTGACGGGCTTACTGAAATTGGCATAAAAAACTGTTCAATATAATTTTGCATGTATTTTAACTTTCCTTATAAATTTGATGATGTTTCTGCTTTATTGTTAAAGAAAAATCTTCAGATGGACACGATAAGACAAAAAATGCCTATACCGAAATTCACATTAAAATGGTGGAGTTACAGAGATAGGTCTGTGCTTTCTGTAAGTTGGAGATAGCTACAATGTTGTAAAAGTTTTTAACGATACCTTATGGGCCGGCTTTTATAAAAGAATTATAATTTGGTAAATATTTATGAATGTAAAATGGAAAAATATTGCACTTTGTGATATATTTTTTAATTATATAATTTTTCTATTGGTATTTTAAAAATAAAAATTTATATTTCAGGAATATGGTCTTTTCGGTTTTATATCTTCTCTTCAAAATTACAGACCGGAGACGAGGACCAGAAAATCCACGACCGAAGGTTAACGCCCCATCTAATACGGGCAAATGATGCAAACGATTTTAACAGATTAGCACAGCGAATAATGCAGGTGTCAAATTACTCCATAAACGTGTTAGTAACTTCTCTTCGAATACATTCAGTACAATACATTTTTATTGACTGTATTTGACATCGAATGCATACATACGGGATACGATTGAATTATATTTTCACTCACCAAATATCCGACATGAACCGTTTAGAGAACAAGATAATAATTAATAATTAATTTTGAAACAAACTTTATAAATATATTTAATAATAAGCCATGTTCATTACAATATTTGTTAATGCCTTTTTAATAATTTTCCCGAATAATTATTGACGATTTGGGAGAATGATCATGCTTTGTGATTAGTGCTGTTTATATGATATCACATTTTCTCACTCTACTCATCTATAGCTTTCGATAATTTTTAATGTGTTCTTAATTGAGCAAAAATACGAGCCTGAACTATTTGATCTTACTAATCGCTGGAAAAATAATAATTTCATATATAATTCGTGTATATTTAAAAATTGTAACCCCTAGAATAGGGCACAGTCCTTACAGTTCTACCTAAAAACTCTCAGACCATGCTATCAACAAATATATTAATAATAGAGCATTTGGAAAAATTTATACATGATACTGATGCGGCAGTTAGCTTTTCCGTTTGGCATTTTATACTATTTTTAAATACAACTTCAGTTAATTATCATCATTATCAAGGCTCGCACAACGAAGAAAAGGCAATATAAATGCCAGGGATAATACAGTTAGGCTAACTAGTTAGATTTAAGTAAGTTAGATTTTTAGTCAGTACAACTGTATAGACGTGTTTGATAGTTGAAATGTGTAGTACGAGAGAGTACAAAAATACTCTCATCCAGGGATTCGTCAATTTGTTATTGGAACTACTTTTTAAATAAATAATCAAAACGTCAAACTCATTATGTTGCTCATAAAAAAACTTGTGTAATCAAATAAAATTATTGAAAATTATATGAAAATTATATGAAAGAAATTGCCATTTGAAAAAAATTTAAAAACAATATTAAATCGTAGACTGAAGTTAATTAACAACTGCTAATACTATAAATGAAAGAATGGGCATAACGTCGTAATTGTCGGAGTGTATGCCCCAAATGAAGATGCAGATCCAGAAAGTAAAGACGATTTCTACAAAGTGAATGAAATACTTCTTCTTCTTCTTCTTAACATGCCATACACCAAAGTACGTAGGCGACTATCTCATTACTAGAATTCTGTTCTTGGCGGCGTGACACAGCTCACCTGTATTGTGTATTCCTGTCCATTCTTTAATATTCCTTAACCAGGACAATTGTTTGCGGCCGGCTCCTCTCCTACCTTCGATCTTCCCTTGTAGGATTAACTGTGGTATTTCATATTTTGCTCCTCTCAATATGTGCCCAAGGTAACCAATCTTGCGTTTTTTAATTAATTCAAAGAGTTCTCTTTCCACGCCGGCTCTATTAAGGACGTCATCGTTTCGAACTCTATCCACCCAAGGTATGCGCATCATTCTTCTCAATGACCACATTTCAAATGCTTCAAGTTTGTTGATAGATGTTTTTTTCAAAGTCCACGTTTCCATGCCATAAAGCAAGATGTACCTTGTCTTGCCATTTGTATTCGGGTTTTTATCTCGTGTTGTGGATCCGATTGGTCATTGATTGTGGTGCCAAGGTATTGAAAAGTTTTCACGCGATTTATACGATTGTCACCTATGCATAATATCGGGTTTTCTGGAGGGTTTCTGCTAATGACCATATATTTCGTATGCCGTTCACCTTAATGCCTAATTCCGTATCTTCTAATGCTTCCGCAAATATATTTTCAACATATAAATTAAAAAGCATCGGAGAGAGTATGCAGCCTTGGCGGACACCTTTCCGGATTTCAAATTCATCCGTTTGCCATTTTGCATTCAACCTTTGCCATTTGGTTCCAGTATAGATTCTGAATAATTCTGATCTCCTTCTGGTCAATGTTGGCCCTATGTAGTAGTTCCATCATGATATCATGTTTAACATTGTCAAATGCCTTCTCGTAGTCGATGAAGGTGAGGTAGACATCTTTTCGTTGATCTAAGCAGTTTTGTATTAAGGTGTTCAAACATAAAATTGCTTCTCTTGTTCCTAGTCCTCCCTTAAAACCGAATTGTGTTGACCGCTAAGTTCTTCTAGTATCTTATACATTCTTGAGTGTAATATCCTAAGGAAGAGTTTCAACAAGTGACTCATTAAACTGATTAAGCGGTGTTCATTGCATTTTGTGGCATTAGCTGTTTTTGGGATCATCACAAAGGATGACTGCAGCCATTCTCGCGGAATGTAACCAGTATCATAAATTCTATTGAACAGCCTTACCAAGATTTCGATATTCTCCTCGTCTAGTAGTTTTATTGCTTCTATATTGAATGAAATACTCTCTGAAGTTAAATAAAACTGTAAAGCTTTTACAGTAAAGAAGAAAATATCAGAGTCGTAGGAAGATATGGGGAACAAATAATCAATGACAACGGAATGCGACTTTACAGATTTTTGTGAAACAATGTCTCTATAAATTATGAATGGATTTTTTCAACATAGAGACATCCACAAATTTACATGGATACAATCTACTAGGAATCTGCGCTAGATAATCGACTATGTAATCCAACGTCAAACTTCCCAGCTGAAAACAACTGACGTTAGAGTATAGTGTGGATCAGAATGTGGATAAGACCATATCGTTTACTTATGGCCAACGTGATAGTTAACAATCGCAAAAACAATAACACTCAGGTACAAAATATAGAAAATATAGAAAAGGCAAATATAGACAAGAAGTAACATTCCTTAAATATAACCTAGAAAGCTTAAAAGAGGATTCAACGAAATTTCTTTACAAATTACGACTGGTCAAAAAATTACAAAATACGGATCGAGAAATAATATATGCGGAAGAATTATACCAGCAACTTAAAAAATGCATTCATGAAGTTGCACGTGAAGCTTTGGAGTATAAAGATAAACATGAAACAAAAAATCAAGAATGGCGGTCGGAGAATATGCAAACGTTAGTAAACAAGAAAACTACTTATCAGAAATGGATGTCAACGAGAAAGGAAGAAGATTACAAGATATATAAAAAATTAAATCGAGATGTAAAAAGAGTAGTGAAAATGAAAAATGAGATGTGGGATCGAAGATGTGCAGAGGTGGATATGTATATGGGTGGAACAAGAGTTGGGCAAGCGTGGAAGTTGATAAAGTCTCTCCGGAGGGAAGGAAAGGAAAAAATCTAACAGTTACAGTTAATAGATCTGAAACAGTGGAAACACCGTTATGAGGTTTTACTGACAAAGGATAATCCGAGCATACAATAATTGAGATAACAACCGGAGAGTTAAGCGATGCCCTCAAAAGATCGAAAAACGGTAAAGCAGTAGGACCTGGAAACATCCCAATTGAGTTGATTAATTATGCTTAAAAGGTCAAAATATTCCTGATGATTGGAATGTTGGATACATCAGCTCAATATTCAAAAAAAGCGGATAGACGCAAATGCTCTATTCATAGGGGAATAACTGTTATCAGATCAGTGGGGATGTTATACGGTCGAATAATAAAAACGGAATACGAAGACATAGAAGAACAAAATGGATTTCATGCAGGAAGATCGTGCACTGATGGTATATTCGTTCTGCAGCAGGTAATCGAAAAACCGTTTTCATTAACAATCGTTCCGTTTTTATCCTCCCACCTATTGTTTGTAGATTTAGAGAAGGATACGATACCGTACATTTGAAAAAACTGTTTCAAACATTGACATAAGTAGGTCTCAGTAGAGAGTATGTGAATGCTATCGCAAATATATACTAAAATGCAAGAAGTGTCGTCAAAGAACGAAACTTTATATCTGAATCATTTCGAATAACAAAGGGGCTTAAACAAGGATGTTGTCTATCTCCGACCTTATTTAAAATATATATTCATTCATCGCTAGAGCAGTGGAGGAAACAAGTATATGGAATGGGAATAGACATAGACGGTGGTAAATGTCTAACAACTTTATTTTTCGCAGATGATCAAGTAGTCGTAGCGAATGATGAGGAAGACATGGGTTACATATTTAGAAAACTAAAGAAAGAATATGAAAAATGGGACCTCAATATGAATATGTTAAAGACAGAGTATCTTAAAATAGGAGATGATGAAGAAGATCCAAAGTTAGAAATTAGAAACACAAAAACATGCAATGAATATAAATATCTCGGATCTATAATATCTAAAGAAGGCACTACTAAAAGACATCGAAAACAGAACGCAGCAGCAGGGAAAAAGCGGTAAATATTCTAAACTTTTTACTATGGTCTAAAGATATTAGATAAGAAACGAAATTGATAATCTATCGAACCTTGGTAGAGCCTATTATGAGTTATGGGGCAGAAGTTTGGCAGATCACGAAAAAAGCTAGAAAAAGAATAGAAGTAGTAGAGATGTATTTTCTAAGGAGAGCGTGTACTGTATCCAAAAAAGATCATATCAGGAATGAAGATATTAGAAGGAGGACTAATACTGTATATCCCAGTGTAGACAGAGTTGAAACGAGACAACTAGTGTGGTATGGTCACGTGAAGCGAATGAATGAAAATAGATGGCCAAAGAAAGTTTTCAATTACATACTACAACAAAGAAGAAGAGGTGGAAGGCCTTAAGTTGCCTGGGAAGAAAATGTACAGCACATAATGAGAGATAAAGCCATTAAAGAAGACGAATTAATGGACAGAAAACGCTGGCGGTCAAAATGCGAGAAGCGACAGAGGCTGAAGAACCTCGCTTATATATATTAACAATATTCAAAAACAGCGATTTTGTTGTTTATTAATCAATTTTAATTTGACATATCTCATTTTGTGTACCTTTTTATTTAAAGTTGTCTGTTGACGTCAAATCTCTAGCTAGACAAGTTTTTAAGTTATGAGCAAAATAATGAGATTTATGTGTTGATTGTTTATTTAAAAATATTTCCACTTAAAAACTGATGAATTCCTACATGAGAGTCTTTTTGTAATATCTTATTTTCTCAAATCTTATTTTTTACCAACTTGATTGGTCTTGATGGTTAAGAGGAGCTCTGAATTCTAAGCATGTAAATTATTTAAATGAAACTTTAATCTGATTGATACACTTATGTTTCCAATTTAGTAGCAAAAAAATTATTAAAATATATTTACGTTTACTGAACGTTGCATTTTAACAAAAAACGAAATTTCAGTTTTTAGATGAATAAACTAAAATTTTTGGACTACCTGTTTATCAGCAATTATACTAACTACCATGTTGCTTAATTTGGTTGTATAAATTTTTCCTTTTATTTCTGACTTTATTTGAAAACAAAATATGCTGACGGACTCTCAGCATGGCTCAGTCGTTTTGTTCCAATAAAAAAGTATGAGGCGGAGAATAACACTCATTTTTCTAAATTAGTTTAACTATAGTATCACTACTGTTAGCCTCAACTGTAAAGCATGTGGGCATATCCCAAAGGTCGTTCTTTTCTTGGTTTCTTCGATCCTCAAGGAAAACAATTTTTCACCGAATTATCATCAAATCCAAAGTAATACCGAGCCACGCATTTCGAGTTACGAACATATCACTTTTGTACTCTTAGGTAAAACATTATTAGTTGTAGATGCGTGAACCGATACTTTCGTAATGGAAACGATAAATAATTTTAATAACGACTAAGGCTATGTTTTCTTCTTCGACTATGTGGTGGTTATGTGAAATACGGGTCCTATCCTAAGGAAGACTCTTCTCAATATCGACCTCAGTTCGGCTTTTAAGTCAAAACAGACTATTTCACAAAGGAGTGGGTAATACCTTGAAATGTGTACGGCAAACTGAAAATAAAAAGTATATAAGATTAGATATTTTACCAATACATTGTCAATAACAACATTTATTTCCCTAATATATTATAAACTAAAGATTTCTTCTGCTGCCTTCATCGTCTGCATTCCTACAGTTCATCCGATTTTAACATGAGTAGTCGGTACACGCGGTCGGTAGGTGTGGCGATGTCGTCATAGGAGTTACGAGTTTTGTTATTGGTTAGAAATTAAATGTTCACGTTTTTCAATTTTAACAGTGACGAACCGACGTAATGTGTTTCTTAGTTACGTTTCGTATTTTCGTATATTAATAGCATTATATTGAAACTAATATTGTTCTAAAGCTATTTTCTTGTGGCATTTTAAATTAATTACTATTTAACTGGGAATAAGCCACAATTAAAGGTAAAGATACGTTTATTGACGTTTCAATTTCCACTTCGGAAATCGTTCTCTTTCTTTTTTAGGAGAAAGATTTCCGAAGTTCAAATTGAAACGTCAATAAACGTATCTTTACCTTTAATTGTGGCTTATTCCCAGTTAGGTTAGGTTAGGTTGGGTTAAGATAATTAATATTAAGAATACCCTGGACAGAGAAAGTAACAAATGTGGAGGTTTTGCGGAAAGAGAAAGAGCTGATACTTACTGTTAAAAAGCGCAAACTACAATATTTGGGACATGTTATGAGGGGAGATAAATACCAGTTGCTGCAATTGATTATACAGGGAAAGATAATGGGAAAGAGATCTATAGAAAGAAGAAGGCATTCATGGTTGAAAAACTTGAGAGAATGGTACAATTGCACCAATTACCAACTGTTTAGATCTGCAGCATCAAAAATACGCATAGCTTTGATGATAGCCAAACTTCAGAACGAAGACGACACTCGAAGAAGAAGATTCCCAGTTAAATAGTAATTTATATTGAACCTGTGTGGATAAATATTGTTTATAGTGTCAATTTAAACTGTGTGGATAAATTTGTTTATATGTTAATTTAGGCCTAAAACTGTGCTATTGTACCTGTGTGTTCATTATATCTTCGGCTTAATTCTGCAAGTAGGTATGCTTTTGTTTATTTATTTTAATAAATATAAGTTTACTATTTTATTTGGGAATAAAGCCATAATTTAAGTTGAAAATTAAATTTATTTGACGTTTCGATTTCCACTTCGGAAATCAAACATTAATGTTTTGTATTTTGATATAAATTTAATTTCATACTTAAATTGTGGCTTTATTACCAAACAAAAGAGTAAATTACATAAGCCACAAGAAAATTGCTTCAGAACAATACTAATAAATATAAGGAATAAATGTCTTTTTCTTATAGTGTAACATTTTTTTTTATAATTAACATATTAAATTATTTCTAATCTCTTTACTCCTGTGGCTGATATGCTGATGGTCGTGTTTACGATTAGAAAATTTTATTACACTCTACCGACTACCACAAAATATGGAAGAACCGACCAGACGACGGCTTGTTTAATCCTTGGCTAATCCCTTTCCGAATTCTTTTTCATAAATTCGGTAAATATCGTCGGGGCACGTTATAATGTTTTTTTCTACAATAACCTAATCCAAAGGTTTATATTTCATCACGTTCCTAGCTAGAAGTGTACCGTTATGTTCGATGTCGTTGGAATCTTTTTATCTTCTAAGAAATACTACAGGCTGATCTATCATTTTTAAGTGGGAGATATCCCTTGTTTTTTGGTGGAAGTTTGTGAAATTTTTAGAGGAACCAACTCACTTCTCGTGGGGCGATCTTTGAGAACAGACGCTTCGCTCATATTATCGTCTCTGTGTTACCTTTTCTGTGATTTTTTTTTAGTTTACAAAAACACAAAAACAAACATGAAGATTCATAAGAAACCAACGGAAAGAAATGGCAGAATTGAATACAATAACATACATACCAGCAAACGAATGGGAAAAATATCTGACGGAACTGTTTAAAGCAAAGGAAAATAATAATCAACACAATAACGTACCTGAATTAAGACACGAAATAGAAATCAGTTTTTAGGAAGTAGAAATAGCCATAAATTCACTCAAAAATAGAAAATCACCTGGACCAGACGGAATAATCGACGAGCTTCTAAAACACGGAGGAGAAAGTATAACCATAGAGATGACAAAACTTATACAAAAACTAATATTGCACTATAAGATACCAGACGCATGAAGAAACAGCATATTGATACAAATGTTCAAGAAAGGAGATAAAGAAGACCCCAACAATTATAGAGGTATAAATCTACTGAACACGGCATTTAAGCTTACCACGAAAGTCCTAACCAACAAAATCAATAAACTAAAAACTTTATCAGATGAACAACAACGATTTAGATCCGGAAGATCCTGCGTAGACGCCGTATTTGTACTAAGACAAATCACAGAAAAGGCCACCCAGTACAATAAACCAGCATATCTATGTTTTATAGATCTGACAAAGGCTTTCGATCGCATCCAAGTCGAAGACGTCTTTCACCTACTGTATAAAAGAAACATACCAATCAATATTATACAAACCATCGAAAAAATCTACATCCATAATAAAATATAGGCAAAGATAAATGTAAAACTAACACAGTATATACCAGTACAAAGCGGATTCAGACAGGGTAACTCGTTAAGCCCACTTCTCTTTAATATAATAATGGACGAAATAATACAAGCAGTACGTAAAGGTCATGGCTACAGAATGGGGAACAAAGAAATCCAAATATTATCTTATGTAGACGACGCCGCATTATTCGCCGAGACAGAAGACGAGCTCCAAAGATTAACACATATCTTCAATACAACAGCTAAGAAATACAATATGATAATATCAGCAGAAAAAAAAACAAATGTATGACAACATCTAAATACCCACTACGGTGTAAAATCGAAATTAATGGGAAAATAATAAAGTAGGCAGCAAGGTTTAGATATCTGGGAATAGATATAACTAGTTACGGAGATGTTGAAGAAGAAGTACGACAACAAAGCTTAAAAGCAAGTAAAGCGGCGGGATCTCTTAATGACACAATCTAGAAGAACAAACACCTAAGACAAGACACAAAAACAAGAATCTATAAAGCAGCAATTAGACCTATATTAACATACACGGCGGAGACAAGACTTGACACATCTAAAACGAGAAGGCTACTAGAAACAACAGAAATGAAAATACTCCGACGAATATCAAGGAAAAGTTTATTGGATAGGGAGAGAAGCGAAAACATAAGAAGAGCATGCAATATAGAAGACATAAATGGATGGGTGACAAAACGACAACAGGAGTGGAACGAACACATCAGTAGAATGACAGAGGATAGAATAGTGCGAATAGCACAAGGTGTAAGTCACCAAATGGACGAAGAAGTTTTGGCAGACCAAGAAAAAGATGGTGCGACAATTTAAACAATTTAGGAGGCTAATATTGAAGAACAAACAGGCTTTAAAGTTTACATACAAGAAGGAAGAAGAAGCGAAGCGTTTTTAATAGCGCCTGTCTTCAATGCGCTTCCGACGGGAAGAATATAGAGATGGACTACTCCAGATTATTCTATTACATACTAACTTGTAAATATATAGGCTGCGCTGACATTAGGTTAGTTAAGCTGATAAGATATTATCGTGATGTAAACTTATAAATAAATATATCTACATAAATTAGAACCGCTCGTTTTATTGAAACACGCTACAATACTTACCCTATTATCAGGCATCTTCAATAATCTAGTCATGACTAGCAATAGAAGAGAAGTCCACGCTTCCCTGTGGTTTTCACTCTGCAGCCTCAAAAAGTATTCTAAAGCTTCTTGGCACACTGTTATAAGTTTCGTTTCGATGATAGACCAGTGTTCCTGTCTATCTTCGTCGCAGTACATCTTGAAAAGTATCCTCATTAAACAAGCAAGACTCTGGGTTTCTTGCTTGAGAAGATTGGGTTTCGCAGAACCTTTATATCCAGCTTTCCACAGGAGATTTCTTTGATCATGATTGATATTAAATGCTTTGGCAAACCTTAACATACAAAATATATTAATACAAATAATAATCTACAAAAAACATGTAGCTAAGATTAAAAATAGTTAATAGCACTTAGTCTTCGACCGTGGTTGTGTTCAATTGTATTGTTTTGTTATCACGGCCAGCTTACTCAATTGTATTTGTTTATTATTGTTATTGTTTTAATGTGTTGTGAATAAGATTAAACTGGTTGTAATTTTATACCAGATTTGTTTAGTCAGACTTTTGCTTTTTGTCTACTATCACCAACCCATTTAAATATTGCAAATTTAACCTTCGACCATGACCTACATTTGCGAGGACTGCTTTACAGAATTCGCTGAAACTGACAAATATAATAAATTACGTTACAGTGGGGATTGTTGCAGAAATTTTTATATGAAATGCTCTGGGCGTAGTAAAACGACCACAAAAGCCCTAATGGACCAAAAATTTTTTCCCATCTAAGATTTTTTTGTATATTATGTGACTCGCCAAGCTTAAAATGAAATGAAAAAATATTCAATTTATTAAAAAATCGTATACCTTTAGAGAATTTTGAAGCCGTAATTCAAGTAACTAAAAATCATTAAGTCATACGATATATTGACCAAAAATGAGAGCAAACTGGACTATCTTACAACAAAAATTGACGAGATCAATTAAATAAATAACCTGATAAATCCTGACAATGTTTTAAAATCTCTAAGGCAGATGGAACAAGATATTTTCAATATATGTCGCCAGTTAAAATTAAATTAAAATTACAGAACACAAATGCCATTATGGCATTATAAAAGAGAATCTAACAATTAGTGAACAATAGGAAATGTGTAAAAAGTATACTAAAGACGCAGCAAATAACATTCTAGGGCCGCAGAGATCACCACCACACAATGAGTGGTTCGATGCTGAGTGCGAGAACATTACAAGAAGAAAGAACAATGCATATAAACTGATGTAACAAAGAAGAACCCGAGAAAAAGAACAAAAATATAAAGATCCCAGAAGAAAGAGAAGTACATCCATCGGAGATAAAAGCGAACTTATGAAAATAGAATATTGGAAGAACTTGAGGCATTAAAAAAGGAAAATCAAACAGGAAAATTCTATAAAAATCTAAATAATGCAAGAAAAGAATTTAAACCAAGGATCGGACTATGTAAGGATAAGGAGGGGCATATACTCAATACAAAAGAAGAAGTATTGAAAAGGTGGGTGGAACAGTATAAAGAACTACTTACTATCGAAGTAGAAGATCCAAATCAACCACCCCCAGGAGCAATCAACAATACAACATTGGAGCCTCCATAAATTTAAGAAGTACGGGATGCAATAAAACACCCAAAAAATAATAGATCTCCAGGAAGTGATGGTATAACCGCGGAACTTATTAAATGTGGAGGTGCTACTCTGACTAGTCATATATATAAAATCATACTGAGAGTGGAATGAGGAACAAATCCCGGAAGAGTAGTGTATTGGGATAGTTTGCTCGCTACACAAAAAGGGTGATCAATTGGAATGTAGAAACTATAGGGGAATAACCCTCCTTAATACAGCATACAAAATATTTTCGAGTATTTTATATGGTCCCCTGAGTGCATATTCGGAGGAGCTTCTTGGCGAATATCAAAGTGGTTTTAGGCCTGGTCGATCAACAACGGACCAGATCTTTATGCTAAGGCAAATACTGGAAAAAACCAATGAATTCAATATCGACACATACCATATTTTCGTAGATTTTAAATCGACCTATGATAGTGTCCTAAGAAATAAATTGTATGAAACCATGGATGAATTCCACATCCCCGATAAACTGATAAGATTGGTTAAGGCTACAATACGTAAAGTTGTTTGCAAAGTTTACAAAACCCTTATACAACCAGTGTTGGTATATGGATCGGAGACATGGACCATTTCCAAGGCAGATGAAAACCTCCTGCTTATATTTGAACGAAGAATCCTGAGAAGAATATTCGGTGGCATCTGTGAAAATGGTGTTTGGAGAAGGAGGTACAACTACGAGATATATCACAGACGTAAACATATATTTGGTGGTAAAGACGTAGTATCTCTTATAAAAATAGGAAGACTAAGATGGGCAGGATATCTGGCAAGATCACAGCTGAACAACCCTCCTAGAAGAATCCTTATGTCTCAACCTGTGGGAAGTAGAAGTAGGGGTAGGCCAAAACTCAGATGGGGGGATGGTGTAGATGAGGATAGAACTGACTGGCGTAATAGACTTGGAAAGGTCGAGGCTCTTTTATAGGGTTGTAGCACCAATGATGATGAAATGCCATTATGTAGTTATTACCAACTGAACCCCAATTTACACTCATATACAAGTTGTTCACTTTATTACACAGAAGGTGGGTATCAAGGAATATGTTAGATGTTATGCCCTCTTTCAAGATGCCGATACAGCGAGTAGTTCCTCATTCAAAATAGCTAATAAAGCATAAAATCTAAAAAATCCTTTGACTTATGATTAGGTCTCGGTTAATAAGGAAATTTGACCAACTGGTGTAAAAATTAAATGATCTATAGAATCTTCATACTCCGAACCAACGCCTTCATCTGTGTCAAATATGAGTCCGAAGAACATCAGAAGACTCGTTAGCTTGAAAAATCCAATTATCATTTTAAGCCACAACAAAAATAAAGTGGAAAACATAAAAATAGTCGCAGACAAGAATGACATCAAAATTTGCAATTCTAAGAATGCATTCCATTCTCATATTAACTTCATTAAGAAGAATACTTTGGGACCATCGATAAATCTGGATCCTTTGACCCCACCAAGAGTTAGATTAACCAATAACTCGAACAGTCGATATCTTCTAGCAAGATTAAGGGAACCTGATATCTTGAAAGCCATTAAGCTACATCTTGCTTTTCTACACGATTAACCTGCTTCAGTATGTCAATTAAACTCTTTTTTGGCTTCCGAAGGACTTTCCATTAAGACCGAAGATCTACGAAAAATCCTTCTAGAATTTAACGATGTCTATGAAATTGGTCCAACCGAGGTGGAAGCTTATCTTGCTGCTTGTAGCTCCTTTCTTACTTCGGAAAGAATTATTCACCTGCAAAAATCAAGTGAAAGTCACCGAAACTACTATTCTGTTGCCTCCCTAAATCGAAATTTATAAATAATAAGATGTATTCTGTGGGACTAGAAACCTCAAATTATTTTAGTGATGACAACTTTAGCATGGTTCTGATTAATATTCGTTCTATGAGATAAAACAGATTAATTATTTTCGTTTCTAGAGGAATTAGGGTTTCCCCCGAAAGTTGCAGTTACCGAGCACTGACTTGCAGTCAACGAGCCTTTTTTTGTAGAAAAATATACCACTATTGCTAGGTATGACCGTCCAAGTTCAGCTCATGGCGGCACCCTAATTCTTTCTACAAATAATGTTGTCTCTCCTATAACAAAATATGACTTTCTGTTCAATGTGTTCTTTTTTTGAGTTTTTATTGGTTTCTAACAAGAATTTTAATCTATACATTATTTTCATCTATAGACCACCTGATTCTTCCACGGTACTACTTTTTCAGAACCTGCTAAATTTGTTAGACGACCTGCCCAATAAAAGCAGAAAAATTTTATGCAGTGACTTGAATATTAATTACGTTACTGCTTTTGCTACCCAATTAAACTTGTTCAATATATTCGAATTGTATGGTTCACAATGCACGTTAATTCTCATACAAGAATTAGTAAAACAACATCTACCATAATTGATTACATTGTCTCAGGTTTCTTACCCCTTGATGTGCGCTCTACAATTATTAATGCAGGACTATCTGATCATGAAGTAGTATATACCAAGTTTACACTCTTAACAAACCATCCTAAAAAACCCAACGTTTAGGTAGGATTTTTTCCGCTAAGACCGTTCGTAAATTCCAAAATTTGTGCTTATTTCTGGGTGACACTTTCACTCTGTGGACGTGGACTATAATTTCAGTGATTTTTTAGATAGGCTTGTTTGCATTTTAATAAGGCATTTCCTCTAATTTCTGCACTACATGAGGTCTATCTATCAAGCACTAAACAATAATCTTTACACTGCCACTGTTTTTTGTGACTATGCCAAAGCTTGTATTAATCACGACATTTTGATAAAAAAACTAAATTTCTATGGAATTCGATGTATTTCTTTGAATTGGTTCCAATATTACTTAAGGAATACGAAACAACTAGCTAGAGCAAATGACACTGACTCTAGCCACAAAAGAATTGTATGTGGAGTACCACAAGGTTCAGTATTGTGTTCTCTACTTTTCCTTATCTTTATAAATGACATCACTACCTTAAAAATAGATGGAAATTTTTTTTTGCCGATCATATCAGTGTGACCTAGAAGAACTCTAATATTGCAACTCTTCATGCAAGTATAACTTCTGATATACTTAAAATAAAAACCTGGTTCACTCTAATTTACTCTCTTTTATCTTTCTCATTCTCATTTCAATTTCTCATTATCATTTCTATCTTTCTTATCATTTTATTTGGTATATTACTTCTCTTGTAAGGCTTGAATCATTTTACTTCTGTTTAGTTTGTCAAACTTCTGTTTAAAGCGTAGGAAACATAATACATGTGTTTCTATGTCGTACTCGTATGTGTTCTCTATCACTTAATTTAGCGTAAGTATAGTGTCGATTGTGAATCTTCCCTTTCTAAAACCGTACTGGTAATCTCCTATGCTTTGTTTTGTATATATTGTTAGTATGTCTCTAATTACAGTGACAGACTAACAAGGTCTAAATGACTAACCAGTCATTACTTTATACAAACTTTGATCAAATAAAAGGCAAATATCGAGCACAGTTTAATTAATTTAATGTTTTCCAAGTACTTTCGCTCCCTAGATAATCTTCAGGGGCATCTGAAATGAGCTAAGAAACGTTTTTTTAACTAAAGAAATTAATTAACTTCGATAAAAACTCGAAGTTTATGGTTGATAAAAGTTTTTATGTGATTAACGTTTATAGACTTACTTCGTCAATTGCGGCCTATCCGATAAGAATAAAATGTCATAAACATAAAATGGTACATCACACTGTACTAAAATTTTTAGTATTTTAATTACATAGTTAGATTTCTTCTTTTCTACAGTACTGATAGTGCTTGGTAGACCATTTTATTGTAGTCAACTACCCACTTTCTAATATATTGTTTAGTCTACTTCTTGCATTCATACTTTACGTCGACTTCAGTTGCTCTCAAACTAAGACCCTAATTATTATAGACAGGTTTGAGTGTGAGATCTGGATTATTCAATCAGTTGACCTCCTATAGTAGTGTCAGTTGGCCTTTGGTCAATACTTAGTTTCATTTTTCAAAAATTTTAAACTCTTTCTTTGCTCTATATTCTGTATTAGTTAAAAAATCTTTCTGAATAGTGCCTTCCCTCCATATTTTATAAGTTATGCACATATTCCGACTTCTCCCGCTGTTTTCTCGTTTTTAAGTTTGCATATTTTCTCTTTCACTTCTGTATAGGTCAATTATGCTTCTTCTTCATCTTGTTCTGTGTTGGTTATATTTCTTTGAAATACTTGTGCCATTTTTGTGCTTCTATTAGCTGTCCATTTTCGGTTACCTATTTTAAGTATTGGTACAATGGTTTTGAGTTGTGTCTTTTATTTTCTGTTTCTATCTCGTTCATAATTTCGTCTACTTTTTGATTTTTTTTTCGATTTAAACAATTTCTTTGTCTTTTGCCCTTGATCTTTGTACTGTTCTCGTTCTTCTTCTTCGTTTGCGCTTAACCATTTCAATCTCGTTTTATTCTTTTCTTCCACTCCTAATTTGCACTCATCGTCAAACGAATTATTTCTTCTTTTATTTTCTATTTTTTCAACCACTTTCTCTGCTGCATTGTTAATTCCTTGTTTGATTTTTTCCACTGTTTCTACATTCGTTGTTCCTGGAACTGCATCTCTGTATATACTTCTTGTACAAATCTACTTCTTACTTCCTTTTCTTTCAATTGATTTACGTACCATTTTCTCTGTGATTTTCGCTGAATTTCTGCTTAAACATTCTGTTCTTGGTTATATTTTCCTGGATTATACTTGGCGATCACCATTGCGAAGGCTTCTCGATCTTCTGCAATATGGAATAATTGTCCTGCATTTGGTATCTGAGTCCATTCACGAATGTTTTTTATGAATGTTTTCTTCCTACACCTCTACGGCCCTCTATTTTGCCTTTAAGGATCAGTTGTAAAATTTTATATCGACTTCCCCTTACTATATGTCCCAGATAAGACATTTTTCGATGTTTAACAGTCTTTAGCAGTTCTCTGTCTTATTGACGCTCCTTAGTACTTCTCATGGACGTATAAACACAGATGGACTCAGTTATTTACATAAAATTATTTGAATAAGTCACATTCTGAACACCTTCAACTGTTGTCACGTTTTGTTTTAAAATTTCTTTATTCGCTGAAAATATTACTCCATATTTTATACTCTACAGGTGCTATCAAACCAAAATAATAATTTATTGGTTATATTAATATATTTAATTGTAATCAAAATATCATGTATGCACATAGTGTGCATTATCATTTAATGATAGCGTATAATAATCAATTATTTTATATGTAGAAGCACTGAAAACTATTTATAAATGACAACGGTTGTTTACATTTCTCTGTCTTATGAATCTACGTCAAACTTCAAATGCTGTTCCATGTTTGTTTACTTTTAACAGTAAATGAGGAAAAAGTTATTTTTCGATATTTTGGCTGTATTTTGAGTGATATTTGTGAAAAGTGAAATAAAATAAACGAAATATTTACATCCCGATCTCTTATTTCATTTGTAAGTACATACAATTTACATTATTTAAGATGAGGAAATGAGGAAGCGTGTTTGTTTACATTTTAATAGGCGTACCATTGGGTTTATTCATGTTCATTAATGTATTGAATAAGATATGATAGACATTTATAAATTGTAAGTAGACATCATCTGATTAAAAAAGATCTATTTAGTACCTTTTTAATTTAATATTTCTCATGGATACAAATAAATTAGTGAAATGAATAAAACTTATTTATTTTTCTATGTAGGTTTCCAAATAATATTGACGATCGAACTATTTGGGTAGCAAATTAAGGAGAAAACATAAAGATTTTTTATTGCAGCATTATTTTGATACTATTAAAAAATTAACTTGAATTCAACTATATTTAATTGTATTAATTTTAAAGCAAATAAAATTGTATTTTAATTTTTCTATAAAGACGTGATTTGTTAATAGTTAAACTCTCGTTTTTTTTTTAATTCTTTGTGTTGTAACGTGTTTTTATACATTATTACTACTTCCAATTTTTAAAATCTGAATAATTACCCGCGAGCGAGTAAAAATTCAAGCACGCTTATGCTCTTGCGGAAGCATCACATTCTATCGAAGCTTCAAAACATTGTGTGTTAAAGGTATCTTATTGCTGTGTCCATCTATGTTTATACGTCCATGGTACTTCTCCATTAGTTTGTCTTGCTGTTTAAGGTATCTTCAGCATTCGTCTATGAACCCACATTTCCAATGCTTCAATTTTATTCATGATCGATACTTTTAGCGTCCACACTTCTGTACTATACAAAAGTACAGAATAAAACATAACACTTAACCATTCTTTGCCTTAGTTCTAAACTGAGATGGTTATTACAAAGAAATGACGTCATTTTCATAAACGTAGTTTTAGTCATTGCTATTCTACGTTTTTTTTCTATGTCTGGATCTAGTTGGTTCGTTATCACAGTTCCCAAATATGTCATTTTGTGAACTTTCTCAACTTGGACTCCGTTCAATTGAAGCTTTGCGTCGGGATGTGGGTCACGACTAAACACTAAAAATTTGGTTGTGTTTGAGTTTATTTTAATGCCCATTTCCTCTCCTACCTCGTGAATACGATCAAGCAGAATTTGAAGACCTTCGTCTGCATATCTAATCACATTAAGTAGTTCCCCGTTGATTTTTATTCCATATGGTTGTCTCTCAAGTGCCTTTTTAAATAGCTGGTCCGAGTAAACATTGAACAATGTTGGCGACAAAATGCAACCTTGTCTGACTCCTCGTTGTATGGGGATTCCATCGGTGTAGTTATCTACAATTTTTACGATAGCAGTTTGATTCCAGTACAAATTTTTAATGATACGAATATCCTTGTCATCTATTCCAATATTTTTCAGTATTTGCATTAATTTTACATGCTGTACTTTATCGAATGCCTTTTTGAAGTCCACGAAACATGCAGTTACATCTTTTCTTTGGTCACGGCATTTTTATAATAGAATGTTAAGCGCAAAAAGTGCCTCCCTGGTTCCCCTAGCATTTCTGAAACCAAATTGGGTATCTTTAAGATCTTCTTCGCATTTGCGTCTAATTCTGTTGTGAAGTATTCTGAGGAAAATTTTAAGAGTGTGACTCATTAGGCTAATTAATCGATACTCTGGGCATTATCTCGCATTGTGTTTTTTTAGGTATTACGATAAAGATGGATTTGAGCCAATCTGCGGGAATCACTCCGGTGTTATATATTGAATTAAAAAGTCTTACTACTACTTTTATGTTATCATTCTCTATTAGTTTCAGCAATTCAGTTGGTGTATTATCTGGACCACAAGCTTTTCTAATTTTAGCATTATTTATAGCATGTTCTACTTCGCATTTCATAATTTCTGGGCCGTCAGTACAGTTTAACTGTACTGACGGCAATATTATAGCAATATTATTCTGTCATCTATATATATATATATATATATATATATATATATATATATATATATATATATTCCTGTCATCTTCAACAACTCTGATATATGCAGCTGCCATTCTTTTCTTATTTCTTGCTCATTTACAATAATTTTGTTATTAGTGTCAACAAGTACAGAGGGAACTCGTTTTTTAAATATATTACTCATTTCTTTCAATTTTTTGTGCACATTAAATAAGTCGTGTTTAGATATTACATCCTCCATTTCGTCGCACCTTTCTCTCATCCATTTTTCTTTGGCTAATTTGATCTCCTTTTTTATTCTTCTCTGCAGGTGTCTATATTCTGTTACATTAGATTTTATCAGTCGACGTTGTTCCATTAATTTCAAGATGTCGTCTGTCATCCAGTTATTTTTCCTGATTAAGTTTTTTCTATCATTGTTTCTGGAGATTTCGTTAACTTGGTTTTAAAATTCACTCCATAGTTCTTCTGGATCTTCTAGTTTATT
Source organism: Diabrotica balteata (assembly GCA_918026665.1). Lineage (NCBI taxonomy): Eukaryota > Metazoa > Arthropoda > Insecta > Coleoptera > Chrysomelidae > Diabrotica > Diabrotica balteata. Next base: position 110,250 of record CAKJVB030000004.1, read on the forward strand.
CTATTGTTAAATTCTTTTTTAATGTTATGTTTTATGTTTATATCGTCAAAGTTAAGTACATTGGTTTTTTGGTTTTGTCGCTAAATTCGTTTTAACCTTAGTTTAATATCTGCTACGAGTGGTTGATGATCAGATCCAATATCTGCCCCACGATATGTAGTCACTTTTTTGACGGCATTTCGGAAACGCTCATTTACAAGTATATAGTCTACTTGATTTCTTGAAGACTCAGGGTTATTGCCATCATCAAATGGGCCTTTCCAAGTGTATAGTCGTCGCTGGAGTAGTTTATACCAGGCGTTTGCAATGATCATATCGTTTTCTTTACAGAATTCATACAATTTCTGTCCTCGATCGTTAGGTTGTCCTAAACCATAAGGACCTACAGTCTGACCTTGTCGACCTTCCCCAATTTTTGCATTGAAGTCGCCTATAATATATAAAATTTCACGTTTATTAAGTTTCTGTAAGACGTCTTGGATATGATCATACAACTTCTCGACTTCATCGTCATATTTTCTATCTGCAGTCGGGGCATAGATTTGAACTGTACCAATTGATAATATCTAAAAATATCGATCCTTCTACAAATAATCTTAGAATTTCGCTTTTATCGGTGTTATGATCGATTGTTCATCTGGTACATTCACTCTCAAATGTTTTTTACTACTGTTTGAGATTTTTTTTTCTCATTTGAAGTAAGTATCCTCTCTAAAATTTCTTCTAAAGCTTCCATTCAAATCCCAGTTGTGAACATTTGCAATTCTTTAGTGTGAGAACTTTAGTGTTCCGGTAAAAAATTCTTGAACTGTATATTTCCATCTTCATCCATATACACTTTCAAAGTATCTTCATCTAACGTGATCCACACTTTTCTTTTCGTACCCTTTTTTGTTAGCGTTCTTTTTTTACTTTTATAAAAGCTGCGGTGGCCTGTATTTTTTCTTGATGGGAAATATTTTGCACATTAATTGTCATTATAAAGATAACATTTTTCTCGGTTTCAGTTGAGGTTACGGTGAAGCTATCGGTTTATTATCACTCGCTAATGCCTTCACGATACACTCAAATTTTAGTTTTATCATTTGTACTTAAATTATAAGCAAACATTTTGTAATAATGTTTTATTCTTCAATCAGCAAAAATTCATTAATAAAACTCAATCGATCTTATCTGCAAAAAGAAACAACATTTCAAGCTTTTAACTAATGTTAAAATGACATCTCTTATGGCAGTAATAAAAATTAATAATGACAAGATGACAAGAGTCACTATTAATTACAAAAAGAAGACTTTAAGTATTTTTACAGTGACATAACAAACTATTAAAACTGAAGTTACGTACATAAATAAAAGAACAAAAAGGGTGTTCCGTTTTTCTTAAGATATATTATTAGATGGTATGACCTTACCTATGAGACTGTAGAAGGCACTCAGTCAACTGCAACAAATGCGGACTGCTCAGCAATCTGTACATTCCTTGCTCGTCCCTCTGACATTCAGTCAAAGATCCCCCTCCTGTCATATCTGCAGTCGCAAATGCCAGCGTTTCGGCGTCTTCCTTCCGTGAAGTCGCCGGAAAGAAAATTATATTATCGATCGTTTGGATCAGTTCCAATTGGACAGCGCTCTTAATTGCTAAGCTATTAAACACTTCTGTATTGTCAACATTGATGTCTTGATGGTAACTGGATCTCTTCAAGATACCTTTATACAAAAACACACGTGGTTATAATTGATTGTAAGTGATAGATGGTTTTATAACGTATTTGTAAATTATCTGTGTATGTTGTAAATGTATTTGTAGGTTCGATATGTAAACCACTTGCACAGTATTTCTTTAAGATTTGAGATTGCACAGATACGCTAAAATCTCGAAAAAAAATTTCGGGAATAATTTTTAGAGTAGAAGCAAGATTATCTAATATATAAAATTTCTCTGTCAGAATGTTAGTTACCGTACTCCTCCGAAACGGCTTTACCGATCTTTACCAAATTTTATATGCGCATTCAATAGGTCTGAGAATCGGCTACTATATATTTTTCATACCCCTAAGTGATAAGGGTTGTTCACCCTTAATTTTTTTATTTTTCGACGAAATTTTTTATTTTTGTTTTTTTTATAACGTTGCATTAAAAAATACATCTAATATATAAAATTTCCCTGTCACAATGTTAGTTACCGTACTCCTCCGAAACGGCTTTACCGATCTTTACCAAATTTTATATGCGCATTCAATAGGTCTGAGAATCGGCTACTATCTATTTTTTCATACCCCTAAGTGATAAGGGTTGTTCACCCTTAATTTTTTTTTTAATTTTTCGACGAAATTTTTTATTTTTGTTTTTTTTATAACGTTGCATTAAAAAATACATCTAATATATAAAATTTCCCTGTCACAATGTTAGTTACCGTACTCCTCCGAAACGGCTTTACCGATCTTTACCAAATTTTTATATGCGCATTCAATAGGTCTGAGAATCGGCTACTATCTATTTTTCATACCCCTAAGTGATAAGGGTTGTTCACCCTTATTTTTTTTTTTTTAATTTTTCGACGAAATTTTTTATTTTTATTTTTTTATAATGTTGCATTAAAAAATACATACAACCTTAAAATTTTACTTTTTTATCATCAACCCATATTTTGTATGGCTATTTTAGTAATTGAATCATTTTTCATCTCGCTCGATAACTGATCAATTACAGTGTTTTTAACTGTACTTCGATTAAAAATCTAAAATGTTTTTTAAGAAAATAAACGTTTATTTTTATTATTAAAGTTTTAATCCTGATATATTATATATATATATATATAATATATATATATATAAATAATATATATATATATATATATATATATATATATATATATATATAAATATATATATATATATATATATATATATAATATATATATATATATATATATATAAATATATATATATAATATATATCCCTTCTCCTGTTTTACTCACATAAGACTTCTCTCACTCCCTACACAGTTTTCGGCCATCCATGATTATTGTTTATGTATCAAGTGTAGTAGTAACGTTCACAATTATCAATTTTCTATTTCTGTGTAACTCTCATAATAACTATTAATTATTACTATTTTATTCATAATAATACCATCATCGTATATAGGCAGTCCATGTCATATGGAAGAATATATACAGGATGCTATGGCTTACGTGCGCGAATATGGACGACCGTGTTTATTTACACGTTCACATGTAATCCAAAATGGCCAGAGATTACATCTTTGCTATTGCCTGGCCAAAATGCAATACATCGTCATGACATTACAGCACGTGTATTCAGACAAAAGTTGAAGTCTCTAATAAGTTACATTACTAAATTACATGTATTCGGTCCCACAACTTGCTGGCTGTATTCAGTTGAATGGCAAAAGAGGGGACCTCATGCGCACATTTTGGTTTGGTTAATCGACAAAATCCGTCCTGAAGAAATCGATAGTGTCATTTCTGCGGAAATTCCAGATCCGTCTACTGACCAAGTGCTGTTTGATATTGTTACAGCAAACATGATCCATGGTCCATGTGATACTCTTCATCGTTCATCGCCTTGCATGGCAGATGGAAAATGTATAACAAATACCGACGAATATCCAATATATCGTCGAAGAAGTCCCGATAATGGCGGATACTCATTTATTAAAAATATCAGCAACACAGACATTCACAATCGTTGGATGGTGCCGTATTCACCTCTTCTAAGCAAGACATACAATGCTCATATTAATGTTAAGTTTTGCTGTTCTGTGAAGAGCATTAAATATATTTGCAAGTATGTCCATAAAGGCAGTGATATGGCTGTGTTTAGAGTAGAAAATACTAATGTAAATGCTCCTCCAATTAATAAAAACGATGAAATTACGCTCTACCAAATTGGACGGTACATCAGCTCCAATGAAGCTGCTTGGCGTGTCTTTGGTTTTTCAAGTCATGAACGGGATCCAGTAGTTGTTCATTTAGCCGTCCATCTTGAAAACGGTCAGCGTGTATTTTTCACAAACGAGACAGTGATTGATCGTGCTACAAATCCACCTAAAACTACACAGCATTTTTTGAATTGTGTAATAGTATGGATTATTTGGTGCATTTGCAAGAACATTACTCTATTCACAAGTACCACAATATTTCACATGGGCTCGAACAAAAAAATGAATGTTGATGCATGTCTCTATTTATTTAATGACTGTTGTTGGTTAATGTTACTGCCCCATTATCATTTCAAGATTTACGTAAAGTGAATGGGCAACAGTATCCAACATATAAAGACGCATGCCTTGCACTCGGCTTGCTGGAAGACGACAACCAGTGGGAGTGTATGCTTGCTGAAGCTGCATTGAACTGTACAGCAATACAAATTCCTCTACTATTCGCTATAGTGTTGACTACATGTTTCCCAGCTCGAGCACAGATATTGTGGGATAACCACAAAGATTCAATTGCATCAACATCGTACACGGTGCAACGATCTAACGATAACATTCAGCGACGCTATGTACAATGAAGCAATGATTGCTATTGAGGATCTTTGCATTGTCATTACCAACTTATCACTCACTCATTTCGGTATGAATTCGCCAAATCGAACTGCACCTGATTTAATTAACACTGAAATGAATCGTGAACTGCAGTACAACACTGTAGAAATGACAGCGATTGTTACTCGCAATATCCCACTAATGAATGACGAACAAAGAACCATTTATGACCGCATTTTGCTCGCAGTTTCAGCAGGACAATGTGGGTTCTTCTTTTTGGATGCATCGGGTGGAACTGGCAAAACATTCCTTATTTCACTCATTCTTGCTGAAATACGATGAAATAATGGCATCGCATAGGCCGTTGCATCATCGGGCATTGCAGCAACTTTATTGGATAGAGGCAGAACAGCTCATTCAGTATTTAAGCTGCCACTAAATATTGAAAATAACCCTGACGCAGTGTGTAACATTAAAAAACAATCGTCCATGGCTACCGTGCTAAAACAGCGTAAAATTATTATCTGGGATGAATGTACTATGGCACACAAACATTCAATTGAGGCGTTAAACAGGACAATGCAAGATATTAAAAACAACGACAAACTATTTGGCGGCACTCTGTTGGTGCTTTCATGCGATTTCAGACAAACACTTCCCGTCATTCCACGTTCAACATACGCTGATGAGATCAACGCTTGCTTAAAATCATCTACATTGTGGCGTAATGTTAATACAGCTGAAAGTAAATATGCGCGTTCAAATGCTTCAAAATCCATCTGCTGAAACATTCTCAAAACAACTCTTAGATATCGGTGATGGAAAAGTTGCTACAGATGAAACTGGATACGTAAAATTACCGACCGATTTCTGCACAATCGCTGATTCGCAAGATACTCTCATTGAACAAATATTTCCTGATGAACACACGCAGTACATAAATCATGAGTGGCTTGCAGAAAGAGCTGTTTTAGCAGCAAAAAATGCAGACAACAATTTAAATTTGAAGATACAACAGTTGTTGCCAGGGAACTTGGTATCATAAAAATCTATTGATACAGTTTGCGATGCGAGCGAAGCTGTCAATTTTCCCACAGAATTTGTGAACTCACTGGATTTGCCAGGCATGCCACCGCATAAATTACAATTTAAAGCTGGATCTCCAATTATCTTGCTTCGTAATTTATGATTTAATACCACGGATTCCTATCATACCTACAGATGTGCCAATTCAATTCAAACAAATTCAGTTTCCGACTAGATTGGCATTTGCAATGACTATCAACAAATCCCAAGACCAAACGATGTCTATTTGTGGCTTAGATTTGAGTATACCATGTTTTTCACACGGACAATTGTACGTAGCATGCTCTCGAGTGGGTAAACCGTCCAGTTTGTTTGTGCTCGCTAAAGATGGGCTAACAAAAAATATTGTTCACGCTATAGCATTAAGAGATTGATTTTGTTTGTTAGGGTTACTATCGTAATTAATATGTGATATGTAATTTTAAGTAATAAACTATAATAACTTGAAAATAATATTGTTTGGCGTTTGTTATTTTTATATTCCCTTATCGTTCATAGCGCTCCTCGCCCATTTCACGCATATACCACATACACACTAATAATAAGTAAGGAACTTTTTGTCTACACTAGAATTTATCTAGAAACTAGAAATAATTTATAAGGCGTTTGCCGGGTCAGCTAGTTATATCCTATAGAAAGGATTAATTTAAGCATGGCACAATTTAATGATAGATCAAAAGATATCCAAAGGGTTTGTGGTAGATAAAGGACTCATTCGATTAAACCACTACGACTAAAATATCAGCACAAAATTCTTATTGAGACCACAAAGGGTCAGTTTTATTTTAACAAAATCTCTGAATCCTCTAACAAAAATGAACAATGGAAAACAAAAAAATCGCAAAAATATGATACTAGGATTATAGATTCAGATATAATATCAAACAAATTTAATGATTACTTTATAGATGCACCAGAAGATATAAAAAAAAATAGTAAAATAATTAAACCAAATTTTAATTTTCAGCATTCCAACGATTTTGTTCAAAATAGTTTGTTCCTATCTTATATAACAGAGGAAGATATCTTAGACATAATAAAATATAAAATTAAAAACAAAGCATCGTGTGGTTTTGATGAAACATCAGGTATAGTAATTAAAGAAATTGCGTCTCAAATTTTGACACCATTTGCTCACATTATACATGCTTCTTTCAAGATTGGTGTATTTCGCAGTATGCTGAAAACTTTTATCATTTCACCGGTCTTAAAACAAGGTGATCCTGAATTAATGTCAAATTGTCGACCGTTGTCTGTTCCATCTGTGGTATCTAAGATTATTGAATATGCAATGCTAAAACAACTTTTATCATTTTTAGATATCAACCAAATTATCACAAAGCATCAACATGAATTTCGAAATAAATTGTCTACTTCCACAGCTATTAACAGTTTCTATGAGGAAGTTTTAATCTCAATTGAAAACAGTAAAAATCCAACTACCATTTTTTGTAACCTTATTCGTGTTTTTGATTGTGTGCAACACGATGTACTCCTCGATAAGTGTCTGATGCGGCAGGGATATACTGAAATTATTCATAACACTTTATTGATACCGATTCAAGGGGAAGTTTAACGAATTTGTCCTCCTAAGTCATATATTTGGATATTTTATTCAACAAAGCCGATAGTAGCTTTTGCTAAAAGATTTAATTTTTCACATTTCGTATAGCCCAGAGGACAGAAAACGATATTATTAAATCGTTTTCGTTTATGGCCGCCAAAGCATGTGGCACCTCTGTACGCTAATTACTGCAGTGGTCAAGTTTTAGGAGATATGATTGAGGAGACATTTGGGAATGATTTATTTTTATTTATATTTATTTCACCAAGAACTTCCTTGGTATTTTAGTGCTTCCGGAAATACTCCAGTTGATAAAATTAAATTAATAAGATGAATGAAAGGTGTTAAAACTATTTGGTAAGTTTCTTTTACAAGCACTAGACAGCGCCAAAATTGGTATAAAAATAAACGTAATTATATTAATAATATCAGGTATGCAGACGATACTGTTCTGAGAGCAGAAAAAATGGATGACTTAAAAAATATACTCCTCCTCCTCAATCCCGTTTGGGATGTGGTGACACCATCAGGCCTTTAACAATTTTTTCACGATTTTCCTCCATCCTTCTCTGTCCTGGGCTAGTTATTCGGCTTCATATAACCCTTGGTTAATCAATATTTTTGTTTGATCTACCCAACGGCTTGGAGATCTTCCCTTAGGTCTTTTCCCTTCAACTCTACCCTCGATTATCAGTTTTCTCCATCGTACCTGTTCTTCTAGAAATGTGTCCAAAATACTGCAAATATCTCTGTTGTATCTGTTTCAGCAATTTATCCTTTACTTTAAGTTGTTCTAATATCGATACGTTAGTGCGATGATCAATCCAGGATATTCTCAACATGCGGCGGTATACCCACATTTCAAAAGCGTCCAGTTTATTTTATCCGCTTTCTTTAAGGTCCACGTTTCGGATGCATATGTGGCTATGGGAAAAATGAGCGCCCTTACCAGCCTTAGTTTTGTGTGTATTGTTAAGCTAGAATTTTTCCAAATTGCTACCAGTTTCATCATAGCTACTCTAGCAATAGTCAACCTTCTACGTATCTCTCTGTCACACTCTCTGTAATTTGTAATTAGGGACCCCAGGTATATGAAACTATTTACTACTTCAAAGCCCCCAATTTCTTTAGTGTGTTGAAGATTATTCCGAGCTCTGTCTACTATCATGATCTTTGTCTTACTCCTAATTAGGTTTAGTCCATGATATAAGGATACCAGATATGATATTATCACGCACTAAACTCGTACACTCACGCGCATGACGTCACCTTGTGCTAAATTTTCAAAATGTATTCATGCTTGCGGATGAAACGAACTGTTAGTTAGAAAGTTAGTTCTAAATAATGAGTAAACTTAAGCACATATATAATAAAATCTTTAATACTACATATTGAGTTAGAACTGATGAAGCTTTAGAAGTTAGCGAATAAAGCGTATAAAGCGAAACGTCTTCTATAAACTTATAAAGTAGATGACTTCTGTTTTTTATTTTGCCAACCTGAACGACCGATAACCTCTGAATTCTGACTTCTGTTTTATATTTTGCCAACCTGAATAACTGATTCATCACTTCAATCACTTTCAACAAAGTGCTTAGAGCAAACACGAGCAAATTTAACATTAAAATTATCCTGGCGTTTACACAAATGTTTCCAAACAGCTTGCATTTCCTTGTCTTTTGGAAAGCTATAAAATGCTGTACCGGGTACAAAACTCTTGCACATATTGTCAACGGCAAACCATACACTGCACACCTTATATCAGAAAAAATTTAAAGCCTTGTAACACTTTTAAAATATTATTTTATTAAATATTGGCTATGAACCGTAAATGTACATAAACGTCAAAACACAATATGGCGAAATTTAGCACAAGTTGACGTCAAAAAAGTCATGCATAAGCCACGCTCACATGCGCGGTATCTTATCTGTTTGTATTTGTATCATGGGTTTAGTCCATATGTTTTTACTTACTCCTTTTTTCCTCCAGACATCTCAGTATGTCTTCCATTTCTTCTTGATTTGCCGCGATTATTAAAGTGTCATCAGCATATCTCAGATTATTGATTTTTTGACCTCCTACCGATATTCCGCCATTCCATCCAGAGTTGGCGAGATTATGCATCCCTGCCTAACACCTGCCTCTGTTCTGAAATGATCGGAATGAGTGTTGTTTATTTTTACTGTGCACTTATTATTTTCATATAGACTTCTAATTAGTTGAATTAAATGGTGAGGTGTTCCCATTTCCGCTAGTATGGACCATAGCTGCTGCCATTTGACTTTATCGAAGGCCTTTGTGTAATCCACCAAGCACATGAGCATAGGAGTATTGAATTCACATTCATGATTTTTTCGCATGAGTTTTTTCGATTAGCTGTCTGACATTAAGGATGTGTTCTCGTGTGCCGTTTCCTGGGACAAATCCCACTAGTTCTTCTGATATCTGAGGCAATAGAAAAGCTTTAAGTATTTCATTACATGAAGTAGAACCTTGCTTGCATGGGATATTAGGGTTACCGTTCTGTAGTTGCTGTAACCTAGCGGAGTTCCATTTTGAATATAGGGATGAAAGTGGATGTTGTCCAGTCGTTGGGAAAATCTCCGGTTTCCCAAATCTTTCTTCAGATCATACGCATAACATTTACTTCAACATCTCCAGTCTCTTTTAAAACTTCTGCGGTGATCTGGTCTCCGCCAGGAGATTTTCTATTTTTCAACTTTTTGATTGCTTTTTCTACCTCTGACTTTAGAATGTTTGGTTCTCTCTCTACAGTGAACTCATCGTGATTTGCATTCTGGGGATCATCTGCATATAGACTTTGACAATATTTTCTCCTTACCTCCACAATCCCTTTCTCGTCGTTTCTAAGGGTAGATATCGGACTTTGTTATATAGCTCATGGTATTCATACCGGTTTGTATGTCTCTCTAGTTATTCGCATTCTTCATTTATATGTTTATTTTTATCATCCCTACATGCTCTTTTAATTTCTCTATTTAACCTTGCTAATTCGTTTTTGTTGCTGTCGTTTTGATATATATATATTTGATTCTCCTTCGCTCTTCAAGAAGTTGCAGCGTTCTGTCTGTCATCCAGTGTTTTCTTTTGATGATCTTTTTTTTCGGTTCTGGTTCTTTCTAGTTTCTATGGCATTTCTGAAACCTTTCCACATTTCAAAAAATATACTAGACAGAGTTAATGTAAGTGAACAATAAATCTTCAAAAAAACTAAAGTAATAATAATTAGAAAAACCGATGAAAATTGTCGCATTGACCTAAAGAACACTCAATTATAACATGTTCACACAAATTCAGATACTTAGGAATAGTACTAAATGATAAGTGGGATCCAGATAGAGAAATAATAACACGAATAGAACAGGCGAGGAACATTTACAATAAATGGAATTTTAAAATAAAAAGAGGTTTAAGGCCTGTTGTGCATTAAAATAAATAAATAAATAAAATTGATGTTGCATACCTTTATTAGGTCCAATATCGCCATTTTGTTCAATCACAGCCGTAGTCTTCATAGATTCTGGTTTCCACGTCAGCAGAGCAGATGGCACCGTCGAATTAAATATATCTAACATACACTGACACGTCTTCTCCCAAGTCCCTTCTGTAAATTTATTACCGTTCGAATTAACTAAGTTCTCTAAACAATTGGTTCCGGACCTAGCGAGCTGTTCGTTGTCTTGTTGGACGCACCAATGAAGTTGTGAGTACAGTTCTTCTAGAAGCAGAGGACCTAGTACATCGTAATACTGTGTGAAAACGTCAACTATAGCATAAAGGGCGTGATTGCAAGTCGTTGTCATCCATTCGTCTTTTTCGGGTTGTTTTTCGGGAAGTTTCATGTTATCGAATATCCTAAAATAAAGTTTTCAAGTTTATTATTTACTATTTATTTGAAATAAACAGAATCTAGGATAGTTTACTAAATTTAAGAAACTTGTTATTTACTAATGGCCATTTAGGTTTCAAGGCGTCAATATTAACAACAAATGTACTTCGTCATATGTAAAACCAAAGAATATAGAAGAACAGTTCAAATGGGAGATTTGGTTACGTTTATTATACTTCAAGACAATCCTTAAGGGGGCGACCGCATACACTGAAACCGTGGTCGTCAGCTTAAAACCATCATGAAAGATATAGTTAAGGGGAAGTGGTAAAGGAGTATGAACGGAAACGGAGCTATTTATTTAACTCAGTGTGGTCCAACCTCAGGCACGCGAGCCGCATGCAGCCCGAGGCTGTTAAACTGCGGTATAATTTCAAGAATATTGCTATTGATAATTTTTACCTATTCCAACCCTGTCTAACTATCCGTAATCTTAAGAAAGTAGTTAACCTTGAACACCCACTCCCAATGAGCGGGCAGTTAGCTTTATTCAGCTGCACGTGTCGTGTTGAATTAACAAATGCGAATAAATTGAATGTTAAATTCAGAATAAGTAGTGCCAAAAAAAAACGCAAAAGAGAATCGTACGTTCCAAGGAAAATGGGAAAGTCAATATTTCTTCATCGAATTAAAAGGCAAACGTCAGTGCATTATTTGTTGTCAAGTACTCGCGGTATCAAAAGGGCATATTATTTAGATCAATTATATTTAAGTTTGCTTCCTCCCACACATTCCCAATAGTTTTTACCACTTCAGTCGTCCATGTTTTTGTATACTCGTTAATGCAGTTCTAAAAATGGCTTAAAGTTCTGATTTTGTTAAATATAATAGTAATACTTGAATGAATAGTTGTCAGTTTCGAATGTCAAGAGAACAAACTGAGCTTTTCTTTTTTTATTTAAGTGATATTGTCAGTTTGTATCATAAATGTTCATTTTTGTTGAAGTATTTCACCAAAGTATTAGTATTATTATTATTTTTTAAGCGGTCTGTTACTAATAGGCTTATTCTGAAATTCTGAAGCTCCATATCAACATAAATACAAACTTCGCTCAGCCGCTTCATCTGGTTTAGATGGTTTAACACCAAAACTGTTAAAAAGATGCGCAGACACGCTAGCAATAATCTTAACGTTAATTATGCATCCTTCTTTCATCCAGAACTCCTTACCCCCTAGTTGGAATTTAGCATTCGTCACCCCTCTTAAAAAAGACAACCAACTGGACCCCAACAATTATCGTCCGATTAGCTTTCTGCCAGTAGTTGGCAAAGTTATGGAAGTTATTATGTACGAGGAGATGACCAAGTTCCTTCTCCATTCTTTAGGAACATGTTATTCCAACAGAACAACATGGATTTGTCTCTGGTTGCTCTATTCTAACCAATCTCCTACATTGTGTTAACGACTGCATCATCCTTAACAGTTCGTAGCCGGTCGACGTTGTTCATCTAGATTTATCTAAAGCCTTTGACCGTGTACCTAAGCGCAGACGTCTATACAAGCTAGAACATGTCGAAGTTCCCGGTACTTTACTTCGTTGGATAGATGATTTCCTGACAGATCGACATTACAAAGTTAGAGTTGGCGAATCTTTCTCACAGGACAGGTTACTGGAAAGTCGAGTGCCTCAGGGTACTGTCCTTGGACATCTGCTTTTTACGGTTTATACCAGCGATGTTTCTTATTGTCTCAAGTAAAATGTTGACTACGCTGATAACACAAAAATATATGCCAATCCAATCACAAACCAGCTAACCCTCCAAATGGTGCGCAGATCAGGTTCTTTCACTTACCACATTTATTGAGACAGGGTACCAGAGAAAACTTAAAACTGCAGCCGCATTCATAGACCTAAACAGCGGCCTACGATACAGTCTGGAGAGAAAACATGATATACAAGCTCCTCCGTAAAATCTCCTGTAAATCTACCGCTCGAATAATCAACAGCATGCTAGCCGACCGAACGATTCAAGTAGTCATGGGAACCGACATCAGCACCCCAAGAAAACTGAAGAATGGACTGCCTCATGGATCTGTCCTAGCTCCTCTTCTCTTTAGCCTGTACATCGCTGACATACCAAGAACCAGATCAAGGGAGTTTGGTTACGCCGATGTCTGGATCCTTGCAACAAGGTGTAAGTTAATTGAACAAACAGAAGAAATCCTTACGACTTACACACAGTCGAAAAGTATTTCCGTAAATGGAGGCTCCAACCAAACGCTACCAAAACAGAGGTTTCCAATTTTCATCTAAATAACAAGCTTGCAGGAAGAACACTGAACGTCCAATTCGAAAACACCACACTGGCCTACAATAAAACATCAAAGTACCTTGGGGTGACTCTTGGTAGAACCCCATCTTTCAAGGAACATCTGTCAAAAACAGCGGAAAAACTTAAATCCAGAAACAACATCATCCAGAAGCTATGCGGCACAACATGGGGAGCATCGGCTTCCACCTTGCGATCATCTGCCCTGGGTCTTGTCTTCTCAACCGCGGAATACTGCTCTTCAGCCTGGCTTAACAGCCCACATACACATAAAGTAGGTGCCCAATTGAACAATACAATGAGAATTATTGCTGGTGTTATCAAATACACCCCTATGCAATGGCTCCCAGTACTGAGCCACACTCCACCACCCAGTAACGAGACCCTGCTAATTCATCAAGATTTATTTGTTCTTAAAACACAACAGTTTATTTAAAATCCTTTATAAAAGGTATATAATTTAAAATCCCTTTCGGGTTACATCACAGAACGTTTTCGGACTAAAGAGTCCATCATCAGTGGTTTGTTACATGGAATAAGTATATACCTTTTATAGAAGATTTTAAATAAACTTTTTATTCATTATTATGTACAGTCATATGGTTGAATGTTATCATCTTTGCTATAGAATCTGCAGCCTCCAGTCTCAATGAAACAGTCCTACTGTATGCAGGTGTCACTTGACTGACACCAGTAAGGAAGCCTATTATGATTTTGAACTGATTCACGCTTGTTTTCTTCATAATCTATTCATCTAATTTTCGCTTCCCTGGAGGAAGAGAAACTGAAGTCCAGTAGAGTCCCACAGTTGCTCTTGGGTCATTTTTTTGTGTGTAGTTAAAATTTATAAACGAACGAAATATGAAATAAGGTTCTTTTTATCGTCTGCAGAAATCTATTTGGGTTTATGGGATAGTTTAGACAACCAAATATAAAACCAACCAAGACTGCAGCTATTTTCAAGGCCACTCAAATGGCAAACACCTAAAACCTACCCACATAATCTGGAGACAACAACATCCTATACAGAAGCAAGCAACCTATCGATGCCATAAGTATCATTTCATTTTATTGTAAAGCGATAGACAGGGTTTACTTGTGCAAACTAAATATCATTATTTTGTTTTATGCTAAATAAATATGATTAGTTATTTCATTGTTTTAGTTGTTAATAACTGAATTTTCATTGTTTAGTTCATAGTTTAAGACAAGACGGATTCACACTTGAGAGACTAAGCTAGGCGAAGCATAGACGATAAGCTCCCATGGTTGATTGAGGTGTTATTTTTATAATAGTATTTCAATTCTCTTTGGTAGTCTTATGGTGTAGGGTCTTCAATTCTCTTTACACTTTGTGTAAAGGAATGTTTACAGGTTGAAGGATGCGATCTCGTTACAAACTGCTGCAGACATACTTACAGCATGCTAACATCATCAAATTTGTAGCAGCACGTAATGACGCTCCAATGAACAAATATCATACGGGGGTTTTTGCAACAAGATCAAAGTGCAATTGTGTTTTCAAAGCAGTTGTTAGATATTGGAAATGGAAAAGTTGCTATTGACACCTCGGCCGGGTTCATTATATTAGCCAGAAATTTCTGTTACTTAACAATCTCGAATGAGAAGCTTATTTAACTTTGACACATTATTTAATTGTAAGGCGGTATACATGAAGTTCGCCGCGTCAAAATATAAAGAGTAAATATTTTGACAAGTTTTTTCCATCTCGCGGACTCATCAAACAATGTGATTAACCGCAATAATAAATAATAACATAATTCAATCTTACCTAAACAAAACTTTAAAAAGGTCTTTCCACCAATGAGGACTAAAAGTATCTCCATACGTTTTGATTACTTCAAAAAGTACTGTGAGGGCTCGGGTTCTCACGTCTAATTTACACCGATTAACGACACAGGAGAGAGAAAATAAAAGTGGAAACCAGCCACGTACCCAAACTCTATCATCCTCTGATACGGTTATGTCAGTTTCAAGACCTAAAAAGAAAAATAAA
Organism: Diabrotica balteata; assembly: GCA_918026665.1. Classification (NCBI taxonomy): domain Eukaryota; kingdom Metazoa; phylum Arthropoda; class Insecta; order Coleoptera; family Chrysomelidae; genus Diabrotica; species Diabrotica balteata. The sequence goes on from CAKJVB030000004.1 coordinate 125,612, forward strand.
GAAATTAATAACTTTTAAAATTAATACTTTGTTATATTTATTTGAGAAAACGCAATATGCGGCCTCGGTAACCGAAGAAGGACATATTAAGCTGCATGAAATGTAAGTATGTACAAAATAAGTAGATAGTGAATTTATAAGCATAAAAATCTTAAAAGGGACTTATCAAATGAACTATCTTACAATAAAGTCGTTCAGGAACGCAATTCAGCAATAATAGCTATATCATTCTAAAGTCGTCTACTTTAAAATGTATAGTATATGTCATATATGAATTGTGAATATACATGAATCAGATAAAATTAAATTATTAGGAGAACTTTTCACCACGTAACAAAAAACAAAATTTGTTTAAGATTACTCTAAGATTTAAGATCTGTTCGAACCTCCGAAGAGTAAACATTTCAGTAATTAGCGATAATTAATATTTAATATTAGCTCGTTAGTTTGGATAAAATAAATTTTTTTTTGTTTCAAATGTAGAATTTGGTTTATATCTAAAATTTAAACAAAAGTGCAATCTAAAAGTGTTAATTCTTCTGGACTAAAAACTATAAGTTTGATTTTCCTATTTCATCTATAACAAATCAAGGGTAAACAACTATTTCGCCGATTTGGTGTGAGGTTAATTACCAGTTCTTCCGTCCATTATAATCACCAGGTCCGTATTCAGTTTACTTAACCCAAGAACGGAAATGGATTCAGCAGCAGGATCTTCCACCATGGAAAGTTCTGGCTATTTACTTGTAAACCAACCATAAAAATTATATTCTACAGCTCTTAATCAACCAACAAATAAATTTCCAGACAAACAACAAGCAATTATACTTCACTCACTCCCAAATTCTAATACTGAAGTTTACCTTAATGCAGTAACTTGTAAAGTTGATCCCAGAAAACTACATTCTATTTCTGAAATTATAAATGATCGTATTTGTATTTTCTTTACTAGTGAACATACAGTTGATGAGTTTCTAGCAAACGACAATGGGATTGTAGTACGTATGTCCAAGTATTCCGCACAGCATTATAGAAGAACAGCTGAAAAACTTAGGTATACATCTAATAACTCCAATTGACTTTTTCTTCATATCACTTCTGATACGGACTTCAAATCCAGCATTAAAACATATCTGAAGTTTCCGACGATACCCTTTTATAGCGCAAACTAACTTAGACAAATTACCCGATTCTATGTTAATTAACCACGAGGATAACAACTATCGAATTTTCTTTTACATCGAAAAGCAATCTTACTCCTTATGCAAGCAGCAAGGACATTTTGCATCTCAGTGTCCCAATAAAACTAATCAGACTCCTTCAAACAATACCCAAAATACTGTTCATCTAAACTCTCTACAGGAAGTGCACCAATCAGCACTACTTTCGACAATTTCTTCTACACAATCCTCTCCTACTGAGACTGAAACTACAGTACAACAATCAGCTCCTTTGTCGATAAATTCCTCCACACAATTCTCTCTTACTGAGGCTGACAAGTCTAGAAAAATCATTACCTCTCAATCAAATAAGCGTACTCCGATAGAATGCGACCTACCCAAATGAGACTCAAATGAATACCTTAGAACAAGATACATCATTATCCCAGCACCCTAAACGAAGAGCTAACGAAATGCCTTTGTTGAACCGAAGCCACGAAGCAAAAAACCTAAAATAACAAGAAAACAACAGAAGCCTAGTAGAAGATCTTACCAAATGTACCAGTCAATTCTTCAAAGAAAACTTTAACAATGGATAATTAACACAGGAGGAACTTATTGATTTCTTTCAAAATGAACGTGGTTCTTCAGATCATCTCACTGTAGCCAGAATTTATTCGGAGGATATCGAAGGATTGATAGACTTTCTAAAGAAAATACATCCTAAGTTGAGTCCAAGATATGTTAAATCTTGTTGTTCCAGAATTGAAACCAAAATTACAAAACAAATTTCAAGTAATAGTTCTACCGATGATCCTAACAATTCCTCTCCGTAGACTTATTAATTAAACTATTTTGAATTATATTATTCAATAGGACCTAAATGGACACCATCCCCATTTAGAAGATCTTAAAATTCTTATAAATAAATTTCATCCATCCATACTATGCTTGCAAGCAACACATTTCAAAGGAAATTCGAAACTCATTTCAAAGGAAAATCTTAAAAATTATACACCATATTTTAAGAATAGAACGACTGGATGCCATTCTAGTGAATGTGTAGCTATCTATATCCATAAATCATTCGAAGTTGACTTAACCCCTTTAAAAACTGGTCTTGAAGCAATAGCCATAATTCTGTAATATAAGTGATATGTGTATGATAAGTATCTGTAATCTCTATATCCCCCTGGCTAAGATCCATCTAAAAATGAATTAGTTAATCTTTTTGAAACGATTCCTTAACCTCGAATAATAGGTGATTTCAACGCTCATAATTATTCATGGGGAGCTAAAAAAGTGGACTCTCTAGGCCGTAAAATCAAACAAATTACATCAGAACTTAATATAAATATCCTCAGTGACGAACGCATAACCAGATTTAATACTTCTACAGGTGATGAATCTCCACTAGATTTATCTGTTTGTGAACCTTCTGTGCAACTATCAATATCTTGGGAATAATTGATGGATTCGACCGTTACTTGATGGAAATTCATTTTATGTAACAATAAAACACTGAAAACTTTGTTTTCAAACTTCCACAAAATTTATTTTAAATATTATCACTACAGCTGTTTCGGCTGATTGCCTTTCTCAAGTGATCTATTTTGGCTTGGGTTTACAAATTTATAGTCTCTAATGAAATAGGTTGAGGAGGGGAGAACTGTTTGTCTCAAGTTGGTCATTCAGAATTATATCTGTGTTTTTTAATTTGTTGATTTCCATAGATTCTAACAAAGATAGCTTAAGGCCTTTATTTTGAATGGAAAACATCCCGTATTCAAACAGTTTTTATATTGGTGGAGATACGTAGACGACGTACTGGTATGTTTCACAGGAACTAACAGGCAACTCGACCAATTTTTATCGTATATTAATTCACTTCATAGTCATATTGAATTTACAATAGAAACAGAACAAAATCAATCCTTAAATTTTTTAGATTTAAAAATTAGCAGACTTCAAAACAAACATGACTTCTCCATATTTCATAAACCTACCCATACTGACACGTCATACGTGTATACACAATTCGTCATCCCATCCAACACAACATAAACTGGCAGCTTATCATAGTATGTTACATAGATTAACAGAAATTCCGATGTCAAAATACAACTTTGAGACAGAATTAAATATAATTAAGCAAATAGCAGTAAACAACGGATACAACGAACAAACAATCAATAAAATGTTAAATCAAAAACTACACAAGAAAGTCCTGAAATTAGTATTTCCACCACCAGAGAAAAAACCCAGTACCTTCTGCTCGATTACATATACAGGCAAAATAACAACAAATATTGCCAAACACATAAAAAAGAAAGGAATAACACCAGCTTTCCGAACAAATATCAACCTAGGCAAATATATTAAAAATAACAAGAGTCAAAATAAAAAACACTTAAATAGTGGTGTGTACAAACTTCAATGTGGCGACTGCCCAAAAACTTACATCGGTCAAACGGGTAGAAACTTTGATAAACGAATAGCAGAACATAAAAGGGCTTTCAAGAATAGAAAAACAGATTCGACATACGCACTTCACCTTCTAGATCATAATCATTCTTTTAATGACAAATTTAAAATTCTTCACATTCAAAATAAAAGCCTTAAGCTATCTTTGTTAGAATCTATGGAAATAAACAAATTAAAAAACACAGATATAATTCTGAATGACCAACTTGAGACAAACAGTTCTCCCCTCCTCAACCTATTTCATTAGAGACTATAAATTTGTAAACCCAAGCCAAAATAGATCACTTGAGAAAGGCAATCAGCCGAAACAGCTGTAGTGATATATATATATAATATATTTTGTGGAAGTTTGAAAACAAAGTTTTCAGTGTGTTTTATTGTTACACAATATCTTGGGAAGTTATGTCTTATTTATAGGATTGTCTTATTATATTATTTATATCATTTTCCTATATTAGGTACTATCTAATATTAACCACAGGCCGTTATATATTCCTATTAATAAATGGTCATTGAAAAATGCCAATTGGCCTCTTTACTCTTCCTTAATTTTAGAATCTAGATTGAACCATCCTTTTGAAGAAGAGGTGGAAATTTACTTTAAAGTACCGAGTTTTGACAATGCATAACTTCTGCTGCATATAAATCTATTGGCTTTGTAGTTCTCCCAAAAAATCATAATCCCCTGGTGGAATGCTGTATGTAATAAAGCTACAAAGGATTCCAAAAGAGACTTCTGCAAGCTCAAGAAATACTCAACCTTAAACAATAAATTGGAATTTAAAGAGACTACGGGCTTACTGCAGATATGTCCTAAAGCAGAGTAAAAAAGAAGCCTGGACAAAAAATATATCTTCCATAAAATCATCTAGTCCTACCTAGAAATAATTCAATTCTAAATGAGCTAAAGTCAGTAAACTGCTATCCAGCAACGTCCATCTCCATTAATTGAAATTCTTTGGGTATGTTATGAGAGCAGAGACAGAAAACTTGGAAAGACTTATTATCCAAGAAAAGGTAGAAGGCCGAAGATCACGAGGGAGATCTCCAACAAGATGGATCGATTAAATTACAGGAATATGCAAAAGACCTACACAGGAGTTAAAAGAAATGACCAGATACATAGATCTTTGGAGACGGACAATACACGACTTCACCGTGACCACTACACTCTCTCCGGGGAGGTCAGGAATGAAGAGAGACATCTTCTATTTAATTATATACAAAAAAAAACTATCTATAACGTTAAAATATCAATTTTAGCAATTCATTTTCGAAATGCACGGTCAATGATCCAATGCGTTCATTTGAATTATTTGACATCTGTTACATCAGGCATTTGACATTAAGTTCGGATATAGGCCAGTAAAGATATACTTACCTCCATGTTCTGCAAACAAGTGTGGAGCACCGTTAACGCTACAGGCACAAGCTCTTACAAGCCTAATAGCCTCCATGCTGGTATCTGGAAACCTCGCATTGCAAGCGAACTCCGACAGACATTTGACAGCGTCTTGGAACGAATCGATCATCGTAGGAAACTGCTTTTCATATAGCTCCATAATAATTTTACCTGTTGTTTGAAACGCCAATTCGACTATTCCCTCCTCCTGATCACCCGCCGCTAGATGAAAGACGGAGAAAATATTTTTCCAACCTGGATCAAAATAAATTTAAATGGTATTGATGAATTGAACATTATAAAGATATATCATTGCAATAAAAAGTTCTAAATGATCTTAAACTTAATTACTATTAAACTGGGAATAAGCCACAATTAAAGATAAAAATACGTTTATTGACGTTTCAATTTCCACTTCGGAAATCGTTCTCAAAATACAAACAGTAAATTAAACAAATTTTGTTTTTTGTTAAAAAAAAAAAAACAAAATTGTTTAATTTACTGTTTGTATTTTGAGAACGATTTCCGAAGTGGAAATTGAAACATCAATAAACGTATTTTTATCTTTAATTGTGGCTTATTCCAGTTTAATAGTAATTAATTTACAATGCCACAAGAAAATAGCTTCAGAACAAGATCTTAAACTTAGAACATCACCACAGAATAATAAAAAATCAGAGTGCCCACTCTGCTTGAAAAAATAAATACGCGCATCTTGTTCGCGCAGACGGAATCAGCCATGTTTTAAACGGAACCAGTGCTGTTCAGTGAAATTTTACCTGGTGTGCATAGACAAATTAACTCGGTTTAATTTATTTACGGCAACTACAGACATAATATGCACTATTTTATTCGTACTTTTAGTTGAAGAATAGATTAAATTATTTCAAATGTACTAAATTATTGATTCTTAAAAATTTAAATTACAGTTCTGTCATAGCTTGTCACAAATTTCTCAATTCGAGTCTATGTTTCCCTCTAAAACATGGCGATCTCGTGCTGAAAAACTTCAAAGGCGGCATCTGAGACAAATGTTTTTTGGGCATATACGCAGTTTGTCAAAAAATATGAACGGCGCAAATCTTTTAAAACTACGTTCTGAAACCGATTGCGCTTTCAACTTTTTTGTGATCTCGGGGACGTAAAAGCACAGAGACTCGCCCACTAGGCGCTCCGACTCGTGGGCATGTGACTATTTTTCAATAAGTCTAAAACCGATTTTGTTTGACCTTCCTTCTGTAGTCGTAGTTGAGTTGAAATGTTTTGTAGCATGTTTATAATGCATATTTGGTATATTTCGTCAATCATTTTAGGGAATAAATACTTTAAGGCCGATCCTCGCGATTCTGGGCATAGCTAAATTCCAATGTAAAAGTTTATATCAAATAACGCAAAAAATATGGAGATATTGAGATGATTCTTTTTTTATATGAAAGGTCTTAAAAAGTTCTAGAGCACTATTTGGTTGTAAATTAATAAATTGTTTAAACAATATTTTTTGTATGAACATTGAAATGAAACAATATTTGGCAGGGCCACCTATTCCGAAGTGCAAATTCGCGTTAACCTTGCGCAGCGACGTCACTCGCAGCTTAGCATTCACATTGCTCTTAATTGTATACATAAGCACTCGTAATTTAGTCATCCTAAATATGGATATTTTGCATATTATTTCACTGTCTTCGTACATTTTAAATAAAAACGAATGTTTATAATGTTTTCTTAGTCAAATATATTTAATTTTTATGCGAATTAGAACAAATAAGGTATTAGTATAAAAATATAGCTACTACATACTTATTTAGGTACCTACATACTTCCACTTTTTATAAACTTTTAAGAAGGAACAAAATTTTTATATTATACATAATTGGTAAATATATAGTTAAGTTTAAATACTTAAAAACAACCGTCACTTACACAAGTCAGATGACAATTTTGAAAATAAATATTACGATCGCGTTAATATTCTTGCTAAATAACTATATATAAAGCAGTTTTAAAACAATTTGCGTTTAAAAATATAATACTATATACATTATGCAATAGTTTTTTCTATTTTTAATTTTTTTTTTAAATCTTTCATACGGAAGTACATACGCGATCGAAAAAATATTTTCTTAGCATCTTGAGGACAATCAATATTAACACTTGCAGATAACAGACTTGAAACATATTGTTTGCCAGTAAATATGGTATCTCCATTAAAGTTTTGAAAAATTTGCTCCAGTTTTTCCAAATGAGCCATAAATTCATTAGAAGGTTTACATAGTCCACCTTCTGTCAAATGATTGGTCCAGGTGTACGACGTCGAACTTGGGTTAGTTAAATTTGGTAACTTGCCTTTAAGCTTGTTACAAATAAATCCTCCTAAATGTTCTAGTCCATCATATCTTAAATCATCGAGTTCTTCACAGAGGACTATGTCATCTCCATCCGTGGGATTGGTGTCAATGATTGTTTTTTTTTAAGCAAGCTTTTCTACCATACTACCGCTCATAGTTAATGTAGGAGTACCATCGTCTTCTACATTACAGTAATCTGAAAAAGCACCTTCATTTTTTCCCATTAAATAAGAACGCAGTCGGTATTTAAAATCTAAAGAAGTTGGATGATCGTTCAAACCACCTTTTGCTCTTATGACTCCAAAAAAATTCTCCAAGGGATCTTGGTTTAAGCGTCTCGTCAAAAGTTAGTTCATATTATAGCGTTTGCCTACATCTTCAAGCAGCAACTGCAGAGCCTTATTTGATATAGGAATACCTACAATGTTTTGTAAAATGTTATAAATGTGTTTTTACTTTGATATACTGTGTTACCTTTTTGGAATGGAAGCAATGATTTCTTGCCTTTAACGCGCATTGTTGAAATCATGTCAGACATTTAAAATATCATTTTGGGTTTCTAACTCCAAACCATATGCCCGGTTTCTGGTTCGAGTGTCGCTCACAGAAAAAGTTACATTTAACTTACCTGCTTAATAATTCATCAACGAGTTGTTTTCTTTGCGCTTTTTTTTAATGCGCCATCGTGGCTTGTGGTAACCTCAGGTTTCATCATAGGCAAATTCTTGTTGGGAACAACATCGTTTTTCAAACCCCGATAATTTTTCGGTCGATAATTTAGCAGTTGATGTTTAAGATTTACATAAAAGTCAGTCTCTGTAAAATGCTTTGAACAAATATAAGCCGTCTTTGGGTTAAATTATCTTTCCTACCGGTGGCGTGCACCCACTGTTTAATTAGATTTTCCTCTTTAGGGAAACGAAAAAACCTCGTGCCAGGTCAAGGATTTCGCTTGCTCTGGTTATCAGAGGAACAGCCAAATACCGCACAACGCATATCGTAAAAATTAAAAATATAATTGTGAGAAAACTCCGAAACTGATAACTTCACTCTTCGGTTGCTAGTTTCTAACTAATGCTGCTACCCAGCATTAGTAAATTGAATACTTAGCCGAGAACTGAAACCTCGAGTATAAAACCCTTTTAGAGGGAAATATTATACAACAAACAGACTACCGAGTTTTTAGAGTTTTTACGTGGTGCACTCGGAAGCTTAGATTAAAATTGCGTTGTTCCGGTTTTAAGTCTCCTAATACTTGACAAATTCCCAGAACCAAGCGGTCGGGATCACAATGGATTTTGATTCATTTATTATTGTATTATTAGCTTTTATTACATCATGTACTTTGTAAAGGACCGCTTAGGTATCATTTAAGAATAAATTTTTGAATGTTTTCACACGTTTTTATGAGTACACAAAAATGCTCAATGCAAATTACAGGTATCGCAAGAAAAATTGTATTGTCTCTTACATATTTCTTCTCAAATTTAAGAAAAAGTAAAAATTTCTATCTGAATATAAAATTCGGTAGCGGTACATCGGTAGAAAAGCGGCGAAATCAGTAGGTTTGGAAACACTGCTGCTACCTGCTACGCTGCAACTGACGTCACTCCCTGGCCGAAGGTCGAGCGACCGTGCGCAATATGTTACCTCAGTAGTTTATTATACCATGAATATTTGGTACGAACTTTCTAAAAAATCTCAAAGTTCTGCTAACTGTAATTCTCTCTCCGTCAACACAGGCAGCCCTTGCCTGTAGCTTCTGGATTCTCGCCAACAGGTAGGTAAGACCCTCGGAGGAGGATAAATAATGTTTGAATAACATTATTAGGGCTTATTCCGACTTTTGACAAACCAGTGTGTTTATTTTTTCTTAAAATAGGTAGTTCACGAAGACGTTTATGTTCCGGACGAAAAAGTCGACGACGATTGAGGAAATTTTATATAAATAAGCAGTAAGTGCATATAATTTGATTAAATTTTTATATGAATAGAAATATTTTCTGTTGATAAGTGACATTTTCCTTCTAACTGTTTATACTATTTTTATAATAATACTATTGTTTCAGTATTTGCTTATATAATAATAATTTATTACGTAGAAACCGCGTAGAATTTTGGTCAATCAGCCAGTACATTTTTTTGTATTTCAATCAGAATTATTATTTTCTTTTCTTCTTTACATGAGCTCAGAGTATACTCCATTCGCTTAGCTCGGGCATATTTTGACAGATTCATTGTCGGAAACCTACAACACAACAATTCCTACTTCTCAGTACTAATAGCTCAAGTATACTACTATTGCAGACTTCTTTCTTTGATAAAAGAAGAATTATTTTAAATAGTGGAAGTGTATACTGAACCCATCAAATTTTCCCTGTATATTTAAAATATAATATTTGAATTGTTATTATTCACGTAAAATATTGGAGTTATTCGCTTTGTTTATTCAATTTAATATAGTTTTATTGTTTTATTATCGTTGTTTAATTCTTTTGTTAGTTCTATTTAGTTAATTAGTTAGTTATATTTGAAATTTTATTATTATACATAGTCAAAGGTTTCCAATTGTTCCATCAGCTAATGCGTTGGTAAGTTTTTCTTAATAAATATGATAAGATTACTCTTTAAAAATTATTATTTTTAGATGAGTAACGATGCTGTTCCTAAATTACAAGGTAATGAAACTACACAAAGGTTTATTCAAAATGCCTACCATTTTTTTTTAAATTATTTGCCGAATGAAAACCCTGTTGAGGTAAGTGGCCCATTAAAATGTTTTTATCGAATTATGTAAATGTTAAAAATGTTCTTGATAACAAAAATATTTCAGTTAACATCCAAATGTCTGAAAGTCTCTATGTATGGGCATAATACAACCTTAACATAGAAGCACAAAGCTCTGGAGAGATTAGGAAATGCCGAAAGGTCTTAATCCCAATGAAATAAAAATCCAAATCTGCAACCTCCACGTGGTAGAAGATGGGCAACATCTATCTATAGATGGCCAATGCAGATTGGGACTGAGTGTTTGCCGGTATAAGCAATCTCTCACTTACTGACCAACGGCTACGGGCGGATGAGTTGGTAAGTGATGGGGCACTCTTTTGTCCTGGAGTTGAGAAATCGACTCCAAAGGCGGATGAACCAAAGAAATGGTCAACGGCAAAAGTATGTAGAAGGCAACGAGAAACCACTACATTAAAGATCTGTAAATAGATATCTCTTGTCAATTATTATGGCTACTATAAATGACAATTTCACAACTACTGATCATGGACATCGGATACCAAGATCCGGCAGGAGAGGCAATTCACAGTTAGACCGCGGGGCCACCCAGGTCGCCAACATGCGAAAACCCCGCGTCAGGCACAAAAATATAAACGTACTGCAGATAGGTACCTGGAATGTTTAGTCTATATATGAAGCAGGGAAGATCCACAATGTAATACATGAGATGAGGCGCAGTTAATATAATGGTACTAAGCGAGACCAGATGGCCTAGATCTGGCGAAATCGAAGTCGACGGTGCCAAAATATACTATTCAGGAAATGAAGATATTCACCACTATAATGGCGTCGCTATAGTGGTTGATCGCAGTTTCTGCCAAGCTGTAACTTGTTTTGTTCCTATATCGGATAAAGTGTTAATGATCACAGCCCAAACAACGCATAGAACTCTTCATATCATACAGGTGTACGCCCCCACTGCAGATAAAGATGAAAATGAAATAGAAGAGTTCTACAATGAAATTAAAAAAGCACTAGAAAGCACCAATAATAGAGATATAATAATAACAATGGGGGATTTTAATGCCAAATTAGGAAAAGGTAAATTCCAAGACGTTATTGGTGAATTCGGACTAGGAATAAGGAACGAAAGAGGGGAAAGACTGACGGAATTCTGTCAGGAGTTTGAAATGATAGCGACAAATACATTTTTTCAGTTACCACCACGTAGATTGTATACATGGAAATCACCTAAGGATAGCAAAGAAAAAATTATCAGAAACCAGATAAATTATATCCTTATTAATAAGAGATGCCGTAACTCCATCAAATCAACAAAGACATATCCAGGAACAGATGTGTCATCAGACCAAAATCCAGTAATCGTAAAATTCGAAATCCACTTAAAGAAAATAAAAAAACAACAAAAGACACAACAAATAAGCACTCTGCTAAAACACCCGAATACAAAAGGAGAACTAACGTTGAAAATTAACGAGGAGTTAAGCAAAACAATAATCAATGATAATGAAGATTCCAACGAAAAATGGGAAAAATTTAAGAACACATTAATGATGTCAATTAAAAACACGATGAGTAGTCACAAAATCGATGACAGATGAGATCCGGCAACTAATGGACAAAAGAAGATCATACAAAAACAAAAATGTAAACGAATACAAAGCCACACACAAGGAGATCAGGATAAAAATATTGGCAGCTAAAGAAAAGTGGTACAACAACAAATGTTTAGAGATAGAAGAACTCCAGAGAAATCATGATAGTTTTGAAGTGCACAAAAAATTAAAGAATTAGCAGGTATAAGACGGTCCAACAATAGTAACACCCTGGTTGATACGAATGGTAAAATAATATCTGATGTAAAAGGCAAACTAAACAAATGGAGAGAATACGTCCAAGAATTGTTTGAGGATGGCAGGACACAACAAGATAGCATGAACGATTGCGAGGAACATGATATAGGTCCAAATATAACTAAGGATGAAATAATACATGCAATAAATCTGGCAAAATCTAATAAAACTGCGGGATCTGACACAATTCCAACTGAAATAATTAAATTAATATCAGAAGATCAGATCAATGTATTAGTAGACTTATATAATACTATATATAATACGGGTATTATTCCGAGAGATTGGCTCAAATCAACATTTATTACATTACCAAAAAAACCTAATGCAAGGAAATGTAATGATCACCGTATAATTAGTCTAATGAGTCACGCACTAAAAATATTCTTAAAAATTATCCATTTAAGAATTTTTAGAAAAGTGGAACAAGACATCACCGAAACCCAATTTGGATTTAGGAATGCCATGGGTATACGAGAGGCATTATTCGGATTTAATGTCCTCATGCAAAGATGTATGGATGTAAACCGACCACTCTATGTTTAATGAAATCGTAGGCTTCCACGGCCAGAGTCAGAATTAGTACATTAGTACATCGAAACTGACGAGAATGTCTTGGGGATCGACCGTGAGGGAGGAGATTAAGGTGATGAAATGTGTGGAATTTCGGACATAAGAAGAGGTACGACCAGTATAGGTCTTAAACTGATTCGACAAGTACTTAGCGAGTTTGTAGATAGGAGAGTTAATCGTAGTCACAATGGGACGAAGAGGTACGTTGTCTTTATGGATTTTGGGAACCGTAAGACCGTAAATTCTGGGGCAGATGGAGTTTTTCGGAACTATGGACTTCTTAACATCATCGGAAAGATCGGATTGTTTGATGGCATGGGAAATTTCGCGTTCGACTCTAGGAGTGGGGTCTCGAGAAATTTTATTATAACAGGCTCGAAGCTAATTTCTCGAGACCCCACTCCTAGAGTCGAACGCGAAATTTCCCATGCCATCAAACAATCCGATCTTTCCGATGATGTTAAGAAGTCCATAGTTTCGAAAAACTCCATCTGCCCCAGAATTTACGGTCTTCCCAAAATCCATAAAGACAACGTACCTCTTCGTCCCATTGTGACTACGATTAACTCTCCTACCTACAAACTCGCGAAGTACTTGTCGAATCAGTTTAAGACCTATACTGATCGTACCTCTTCTTATGTCCGAAATTCCACACATTTCATCACCTTAATCTCCTCCCTCACGGTCGATCCCCAAGACATTCTCGTCAGTTTCGATGTATCATCCCTATTTACCAATATCCCCATACATGACTCTCTAGTTGTTCTGCGAGATCACTTGACCAATGACAACAAGTCTTTGGTTTTGGCAGATCTTGCGGAAAAATGCCTCCTTTCAACATATTTTTCTTTTAGAGGCAATTTCTACAAACAAATATCTGGAACACCAATGGGTTCCCCTTTCCCCTGTCATTGCTGACATTTTCATGGAAGCCTTTGAGGCTTTAGCCCTAGAATCTTACCCCTTAAAACCAAAAGTCTGGTTCCGCTACGTTGATGATACATTTATCATCTGGCCCCATGGTCAACATACCCTTTCTCCCTTCCTAGATCATCTTAACTCACAACATCCGAGTATAAAATTCACAATGGAAGTAGAAAATAATCGGTCCCTTCCTTTCTCGATGTGTTAGTCACCTCCAAGCCCAATGGCCGATTGGGTCACTCTGTTTACAGAAAAAAGACTCACACGAATCGTTACCTACATGCTTCATCACACCACCATCCTGCCCAAAAGAATTCTGTGATCAACTCTCTCATCCATCGGGCCATTTCGATTTCTGAACCCGACAACCTTAGAGAAGAACTTGGCCATCTGCAAAAAACCCTTGTCGCCAACGGTTACTCCAAGTCCACAATTCAAAATATTACACACCGACATCTACATCCCCCTTTACACCCTAGGACGACAAATTCATAATCTTCGGGTAATACTCCTGTGGCTTTTCTTCCGTATATTCGAAATGTCACTGACAGGATTGGCAAAATTCTTCGAAAAGAAGGTATCAGGACTACTTTTCGACCACCCAAGAAAATCTCACAATATCTACCCTCTCCTAAGGACCCATTACCGCCCCTATCTTCCTGTGGTGTCTATTCTATTCCTTGTTCATGTGGACATGTGTATATTGGCGAAACTGGTCGTTCCGTCAAAACTCGGATTCAAGAGCATCAAAGATGCATTCGATCAGGTCTTTTCTCCCATTCTGCAGTTGCAGAACACTGCCAAGAAACCGGTCATTCCATATTGTTCGAAAAAACCCATATTATTTCTAAGATCCCCTTCTTTTATTCCAGGAAAATCCGCGAATCTCTAGAGATCCGGAAAAAATCCACATAATATCAATCGAGAGGAAGGATACTACTTGTCTCCCATCTGGAATCTCAGTCTAGAGCCGCCGTCCGGTCCCGCTACCACGATGCAGCCACATGATTGGCCAGCGCGCGCTTCTTGACGTTCGCGCCACGGAGTGTGCCGATACGTCCCGACACGACAGGTCACCGCGACTATAAATAGAGCGGTAGCGGAGTAATCGTCGGTTAAGCTCGTGGTCAGTCGCGGGAGTGAGCATTCTGCATCGTGAATTCGTAGTGAACGGTTGTTTTTCTCGTTTTTAGGTACCCGTTTCGTTCCTATAGCAAAGGATCAGTTAACAGCCATAGGCATTGTTAACAAGCTGATCGCTTGGACGGACGTTACACCTGAAGATAAGAAGACAATAGACAGGCGATAAGAAGCAACAACAATAGAACAATAGAACCATTGTTCATTGTTCTACCCCCATTGTTCGACTTAACGGTTTTTCTGAAAACCGTTAGCCGTTCATAGGGCTGTTATTGTGTTGGTTGGGTGCTCCCGTCTGCTGTTTCGGAGATTCTGCTGGTCACGGTGAAGGCTAGGTGGATGGTATTGTAAGAGCCATCCGCGGCCGTAGCCGGGGCTTTCAGCCTCCGTTAGGGCGATAGGACGACCAGGTCCAGCATCGTAGCGGTCCTCTGAAATAATTTTTAGGTACAAAAACATAGGAAAATAATAAAATCAGTCGGATTCAATAAGTGCTGCACATTTTCATCTGGGGCAGTTCGTCTTATACGCTCTATTGGTAATTGGTAACTGGTGAAAGCATAGTAGGTGGTTGCCGTAAGAATTGCCACCTGCGTACGCTGTAGCCGGTTCTATCTGGTTACTAATTGAGTGTTGACTAGCTGGCCTAGCGTTAATTGTGGTACTTGGGTCACGAACTGACTCCATTGGAATTCCATATAGTTACTAATTTGTAATTAGTAACTCGAGGAAAAGTTGATAGGAATTGTCAATTAATATACATATAAACCTTATTAGTATACAAGGAAGTGCATCGGGGGACCGACAGCTCATTTTATAGTAAGCATAGTCCGGCGACCCGCCATCCTATACATTGCACAGCGTATAGGAAAAAGGGTGTCTTCTGGGTATACGCCTAGCAAACCACTGTCGTAATGCCGAGCTCGACCCGCTCAAATAGGTCAAAGCCGCGTCCTGCTGAACCTCCTGACCCTCCTCCCGCACACAATCATTCGATGACATCCAATACCAGCAACGACACAACTCACGCTAATACACCTGACTTTCCGCCATTACCTCAAAAACCAATATCACCGATCCCTATTTCACCAACAAATCAATACATACTACCGACTCCTCTTACCTACAATATCCCTACACTTCATATTCCTGATACCAACGACACCACTCCGAAGATGAACGTCTCCACCGACAGTTTCGTCGAGGACCTGGTGACTACCCTCCCCATAGACCAAATCGACCGGTTGATCGCGCGTTTGCAGCTGTCCCGGTCCTCACTTATCGCCAATCCTTCATCTACACCAACAAACACCCTAGCTCACCAACACCAGCAAACATCCACCACACATACTACCAATATACTAACTACACCTACACCACAACTCACACCGCAAATTAGTATACATACAAACACATCCATCCCTCAACAAATCCCTTCCTACGCTACTGCAGCGCACTCTCCTAAACCACAGCATCCTCAAACAACTTCCCAACAACCAAAACACTTTAACTATCTTATTTCAAATATCCCTCTGGAAAAATCCACACAACGTGATTTTTTCAGAATCATCAATACCAGAGAACTACTTCTGAACCAAATCACTACTATTAAAGTCCTTCCCACCGGTACCGCACACCTCACCACACCTCACCCTATAAATCACGTTGATGTCCAACGGCGACTCCGTGATGCTGTAGGGGATCCTAAAATCCAGATCTCTCCTAAACACAATACAAACCCTTCAACCGCTAAAAATACCAATACCCGAACCCACAATCCCGGCTATATGGTGGTCGTCAAGGGAGTTGACAGAATCTACTCTGACGCCGAACTAACCATCCTGTTCACACAATTAAACATCCCTGTCATACGTCTCTGGCGCATCATCTCCAGAGAGAACAAACCTACCACCTATGTCAAGTTGATCACCTCAAGTGAATCTAAATACACGGAGATGCTGACCAGGGGCGTGTACTTTGACGGCCTCCGTATGACTGTGGAACTACCTTTTAACTCCAACCCGTTCCTCCTGTACCCAAGTACTGCGCCAAATGCAGTTCAAACGGGCATACCATTGCGGAGTGCCCGCAAAAACAGTATAGGTGCCCTACTTGTGGTCAAGACCACAAATCCTCTTCCTGCCCTACCCCACAAGCCCCTAAATGCCCTAACTGTGGTGGCGAGCATGCGGCCTATTCGGCCAAATGCCCACTCAGAAGGGAAATACCAAAAACCCCACAAGAAACACAACCTATAACCACAGATAAAAGAGATCCACCTTACGAACTGTCTTCAGACATGAAGGCAGTGATGGAATTCACCTCCCTCATCCTTATTAACCTCCTTCCAGATAGGCGTCAGCTTATCCTGGATATTACCAACCGCATCTCCACTCTGATGTTCGGCCACAAGAGTACTCTTGTGGCTCATAACAACAGAGCTTCCATCTCCTTCCTGCCCCTCTAATGGACAGTTCAATAGGTGCTGTTAACTGCCAGGGTGTTCGGAATAGGCGACCCCTTATTAAACATATTCTTCAACATCATAATATCCAAATCCTAGCCCTCACCGACACCTTTCAAAAACAGATCCAACATTCCCCGGTTACTGCACGGTACACCGTCCTAAAAGCCAAATATCTCGCGGTATTGGCTTCCTTATCAATATGGTATCCCTTTTTCCCCTCATGTTACACCTATGCACCTTAACCTTAATGATGTTGACTTCCTGGCAGTGGACATCCACCTAGACAATAACACGACAATTACAATGGTCTCTTATTACAAACATCCTCATCAGGACATGTCCGAGATTTTGTTTGATTATATCTCCAGCCTCAATAAGGCAATTATTCTCGGCGATTTTAACGCCAGACACATTCAATTTGGCGACACCGCCACAAATCATGCAGGTAACGACTTCTCGGACATGCTCATTAATCTTCCTATCCATCGTATACGTAACCGTGAGCCGACTTTTGTGGGTCACCAGGGCATGTCGATCATATTGTATGTACGTACGATGTGATCGATCTGTTGGATGACGAATGCTTTCTGGGTGATTCCATCACGTCGGATCACTTACCTCTGCTGGTTAAGGAACAGATATTTACACCCACCCCTCCTGCACCACCCAAAGTAATAAGAGACTATAGGCACGCTGACTGGGACCGATACAGAGCCTTTCTGTCAAATAACATTCCAGAGTTAGGCAATTTAGTACATACAGATGATATCGATCTAGGTATCACGGCTATCTCAAATCTGATAAATCAAGCAATTGATTTATCAGTCCCTAATAAGGTTATAAACCCTAATAAGCCACCTCTACCGCAATACATAATCAATAATATCAAACATAAGAGACGACTCCTACGTCAGTTTCAACGCACTCGTAATCCTCTTATCAAAGCAGAATATAACGCGTGTCCGCGGTGATCAAACTACAGGTGAAAGAAATGCAAGTCAGACAATGGCGGGCAGCCACCTCTAGTCTTGATTTCCGTGACGGTGGTAAGTTCTGGCATAAATTCAAGTGCCTAACTAAACAAAAAACCAATAATCCATCTCACATTATAGTGAACAATCAAATCATTAATACTCATCAACAAAAGGCCGAAGCCTTTAAAGACCATCTACAAAACACCCTAATCTCACCTAATAATCCTAGATTTGACCATGCCTTCCTGACTGCGACTGAAAGAGACGTAAACAGACTACTCGGTGCCCCTTTCGATCCTCAGGTGCCGCATGACCATCCCATCATGGCACCGGTGGATCAACAAACTTTCAAAAATTTTTGTCATATCGGCAAATCGAATGCACCGGGTCCTGACAACATTGCCAGGAGCTGCGTGAAACAATTTCCTCCGAGTGTCTACCAATATTTAACAAATATTGTCAATGCCACCCTCAAACTCTGCTATTTCCCGTCACAATGGAAAGTAGCAAATACAATTATGCTCCTGAAAAAGGGCAAACCCCGCACAGATCCTAACTCTTACCGGCCGATTTCACTTACAAATGTTTTAGCAAAAGTCTTTGAGAGGATCCTAAAAGAAAGACTCATTGACTTCACTAACGAACACAATATCATTCCCTCTTTTCAATTCGGCTTTAGAGAAGGGTGCTCTACTAATACGGCATTGACTGAAATTGTCACACACATTACTCAAAGTCTGAACGACAGCCTTGCACTAGGTATTTTCCTCGATGTTCAAAAAGCCTTTGATCAAGTCTGGCATGTGGGACTGATCAAGAAACTACTGAACATTGGACTACCAATTCCCTTCGTCAGACTAATCCAATCATACGTCTCTGAACGTCTGGTCAGAGTGAAGGAACATGGTTATTTCTCTGATTCCTTTACTCCAACAGCCGGAGTACCACAAGGCTCTGTACTGGCCCCCATACTTTACACAATATACAATAGCGACTTCCCAAATACTACACGAAACAAAACCACCACTCTGCTCTACGCGGATGATACTGCTCTGTTAACTATAGCAACGAACGTTGATTCTGTTCTCAGGTACGCTCAAAATCACCTTAGACTAGTTGAAAACTGGTGCAGGAGATGGAGAGTGTCCCTGAATCCGAACAAAACTCAAATGATTCTTTTTAGACACCCTAATCACAGTGTACGCGCGGCCTCATTTAACGAAAGAAACTATCTCACGCTGTGGGGAGATCGACTCCAACTCCGTGATCAGATCGAATACCTCGGTGTGAAGTTCACACGAACTTTGAATTGGAGGGCCGATTTGAGCACAGCCTGTGCTAAGGCTAGGAGCAGACTGGGTCTCCTCAATAGCTTGAGATGTAATTTCGGGGCTACGCACTCTAGAACATTAATTTTCACCTATAAAACTTTTATCAGACCTATTTTTGAATACAGATCCAATATTTATGCTACAATATCAAAATCAGTCAAAGAAAACCTGTTAAGTCTAGAGCGGAGGATTCTGCGTAGAATGAATGGTAGACGCAACGACTACCCCTCAGCCCTCATTCATCAAATATCTAATATCCAGCCCCTAAATGAGAGACTACACTCTCTGAGCAGAAGTTATACTACACGCACTATCCGGAGCCAAAACCTCAGAGCTCAACGCATCCTAAAAACTGTCTGCTCTACCCGAGGCAATGTATTCACCAGACATCCTAAACCCAAAATCCCACACCTCCCCTCAATTCTACTGGAACTCGCCAGTAACGAACTCCCTGATGAATACATTGACATACAGGAGGCAACTCCCCTCTATTTCCGTCGCATTCCTAGTTAAACTGCTCACTTCGAGCTTGCCTAGACAGGGGGGGATCGGTTTTCTGCGGTTTCCCGATCCCACTTGCAAATGATACCTGTCTATTTTGAGGATACAGCCGCAGCTGCCCTCTCGCGTCGCGTTTAACACATTTACTAATTATAACATATTAATGCATGTATTTATACATATATTAATATCGCATTCTGTACATATACTAATTTAACAATCACTAATTATTCACTAATATTTTTTAGAAACCAATTCTGAAAAGAACCGACCACTGCCTTTCTCCACTGATTGTCCTGGCTACACTCCACCAGTGGATCGAAGATCGAAGAAAAAAGAACCAGAAGCCAACACCAAAAGACAAGAACCACATCCTGAAGAGGCAAAAGCCTAAAACAGGATGACAAAACCCCAACCAAAGAAGTACCAAACCAAAAGACAAAGAAAAACCAACGCAACAATGAAGTAGTAATCGTCGGATTCACTCCCCGCCTCTCGACGCATTAGTGTTCTGAGATGTTGGACGTGAATCCCTGTCCTGGCATTTGGTTTTCACCTCTGGCTGCGTTGAGTAGTTGAGTGACTGTGACCAAATGCCCATCTTGGTAGTTAGTATTCGCCTCTGGTTGCGTTGAGTAACTGAGTTACCGTTGCTAACTACCCATCTTCCTGTCTGTTATTTTCTTTTCTTTGTTCTCCTGAAGAAGCTACATACAATTGTAGCGAAACGTCGAGATGAACCCACTTTTGGGTCACTCACAAATGACACGGTCCAAACCCGGAAGACGAATAAACTATAACACTCTATGTTTGTTTTATTGATTATAATAAGTCGTTCGATAAGGTCCTACACAACCGTCTTATACAGTTACTTAAAGAGAAACACATTGACAAAAAAGACTTAAGAATAATAACTCATCTCTACTTTAACCAAACAGCAAAAGTCAGAGTCGACAGAGAACTTTCGGAGGAAGTAGAGATAAAAAGAGACGTAAGGCAAGGTTGCATACTCTCCCCCTTATTGTTCAATCTATATTCGGAATAAATAATTAAAAAATCGATCGGAAATGTGACAATTAGAATAAAAGTCAACGGCAGACCCATCAACAATATCAGATATGCCGATGATACTATATCTAATTGCAGAGAATATACAAGATCTACAGACACTTTTAGATAATGTAGTAAATACTAGTGAGGAAAGCGGACTAACGCTCAATGCTAATAAAACAAAATTTATGACAATTTCCAAAACACAACAACAAGACAGTTTAAACATGAGAGGAGTTCCAATAGAAAAAGTAAAAAAATACAGATATCTTGGTACAATTATTAATGAAAATAACGAGTATACAGAAGAAATAAAAATGAGAATTGGACAAGCTAGAGCAACATTTAATAAGATGAGAAAAGTATTATGTAGTAGAGACCTTAGTTTACAACTCAAAATAAGAACATTACGTTCTTATGTGTTTTCGGTGCTGCTGTATGGGGTGAAGGCCTGGACCTTAAAGAAAGAGGTGAGCGATCGACTTGAAGCATTCGAGATGTGGACCTACCGAATAATATTAAAAATAAGTTGGGTAGACCGAATAACAAATGTTGAGGTCCTCAGAAAGATGACAAAGGAAATGGAAATCATGAATACGATTAAGATAAGAAAGTTACAGTATCTCGGCCACTTTATAAGAGGGGATAAATATGTGTTGCTACAAACCATAATGCAGGGAAAAATACAGGGAAAACGAAGTATTGGAAGAAGACGCATCTCCTGGCTCAAAAATCTGAGAAAGTGGTATAATTGCAGTTCCGCCGACTTGTTCAGAGCTGCAATCTCAAAAGTGAAAATAGTTGTGATGATTACCAACCTCCTTAGAGGAGAAGGTACCTAAAGAAGAAGAAGAAGAATAGAAGCACAATCGCAAAATGAAAATTAACGACTGACCTTAATCATAGTATCAAAAATCAAATTCGCTTAGAAATGTATCGGATGTATGAAGTAAGTAAGTTTTTATTATATATATAAAAAAATATATTTTATAAAAAAGTGTTTATAAAATTTAATTTAATTTTAATTTAGTTTATATCGTTAAGTTGCGCCAAATGTAGGCAACCAACTTAAAGTTTTTAAATTCTTTATTATTAATCCTCTTCTAAGTCCTCTTAGCATATGGAAGTACACTTATTTTGTAAGATAATAAAACCACAGTTTATGTTAATGACCTTCAATGAACTGTTAATCGTTAATCATTGATTCCATCCTAGTCACAACATAAATAACTTGCTGTGTCCCATTTAACCTTCACTTTGACTTCTTAATTTTGCAGAATTTATTCCCACTATTTTTATTTTGTACAATACATAATTTTATTATTTGTTATCAATACATTATATGGTGTAAATAAATAAATATTGATTGCCGGTAATTCGCAAAGTTCTATTTTATTTACTTTTGTTTACAATAGTATTGACTAAGAGCACGTATGCTTGGCTGTACAGTAATTTCCAGCCACTTCGAGTCTGTCAAAAAGTAACTAACTTCGCAAAAAAATAATTACTAAATTCACTAGATAGTTCGGACTGGGAATAGCGAACTGTATAATAACCAAATATTTTGCAGTATTTGAATATGGAATTTAATTATTTAGATTTATTGGTTAGTAACCTACCAATCGTAAAAAAAATACTACTCAAAGAAACAATGACAGCCTCGAAACCGGATTGATACTATGAAGACGACTACGGCAAGAAATAAGGACAAGCGAAAAACATCCAAAACCCAGATGAGAATTACTACTTGGAATATCAGATCACTCAACTCAAGGGACCGAGAAATAATCCAAGTGCTGAAAGAGAAAGAATATAGAGATTTGTGCTCTACAGGAAACAAAAAATAAAGGAAAAGGTCAATCAAAATTAAGGTGAATACATACTAATTTACAGTGGAGTAGCAAAAGAAAACAGGGCCAAAGAAGGTGTAGTCTTACTAATACACCAAAGGTATCAAAATTACATCAAATAGTGTCAATACATATCAGACTAGTCAGAATAGTAACAGCAAAGATAAGAAGGGAGAAGGAAAACCTGAACATTATCGGAGTATACGGCCCAGAAAATAATAAGCCCCAAACAACAAGGAAAGCGTTTTACGACCAATTACAACAAGTAGTAGATCAAGTCAGAGAAAAGATGATAATCCACAGCTAATTTGATTATAATAAATAAGGAACCTCATTGATGCAATGTTAAGGAATGGGATTTGTATTTTTTGTTAAAAAATTTGCACAAACATTGTACCTTTACAGGACCCTCTACGAAATTTCAAAAATGTAGTTCAAATGGTGACTAGGAAGAACCTACAAATCCATACCGAACAAGCAATTTCAAACTAATAAAATTTTCTACATCTCTGGATCTACTCAATGGATTTTGATCATTCTTTTTTTAATTTGTATGTAATATCTACGTACATTACAAATATGTAATTGGTTTATATATTAATTAATTAATAAATAGTATAGTCTGTTTAAACAATTCGTGCAAAAATAATTTTCTTCCAAAAATCTATTTTTTTAATACTAGTATCAATAATCATATAAAAAATCGCGTTTTTTGCATTAAATTGTTAATAATTAAAAAACAGCTCCAAATTCAAGGCAGGAAACAAGTAGATTTTCTTCATATAGGTCTACAATAACTAAAAAAGTTGTCAGCGACCTGGATTATTGAGTGTCACGAACATGGTCTATTTTTTGATTATTTCCCTGGAGTATATATTTGATTAACAATGTGTAACAAAGTGTAATTTCTCTGTCGCTTCCTCGATGGTTTTGCATATTGCGATGTTAGCAGTATCATCGGTAAATGTTGCAATTGTATTATTTTCTAGGAAAATAATATAACACGTATACAAAAGGTAAAGACACTTCTTTGTGGCAGCCCTGCTGTAATTTCTTTCAGTTCCGTGTATGTTTCTTACTGTTTAATTCTGAAATATCTTTCCAAGATGCAGGAGTCAATTATTTGAGAGTATCGTTTTGGTAGATGTAGTCTTAGTTTATAGTTATGGCGTCTTTGCATACTTTATCATATACCTGAGTCACATCCTAAATTGTCCATCATATTATCCTTCATGATCCATGTTTCACATCCATATAAATAGTAATACAGTATATTTCATCATCATCATCATCATCAATGGCGCTACAACTCTTCGTGAGTCTTTGCCGCGGTTACTATTGCCTTCCATGTTTGTCGGTCCTGTGCCAGTAATTCCCATTATTGCACTCCCATTTTCTCTAGATCTAGAAGTATATTTACATATAACAAATTAAATCCTTAGTAAATTTTTGAAATAAGTACTTAGTATACATCTAAGTTTCATGAATGCTCCTCATAAATCTCATAAATCTAAATTTTTGTAATCCGTTCTTTGTTGACAATTAGTTGCATAGGACCGACGCTTACTAACCACAAGTAAATTATCTTATTTCTTTCATTTGACAATAATAATTGTCTGTTAGATTAGTATTGTAATAAGTAAATTAGTCTCTTATTGAATGATAATAAACAACACATCAAACCACAACCTATCAAATTCAATATCAAAAATCAAAATTGGAAATGATAGCGTGACTAAATTATTCCTTCCTTATTAAAAAGAACTGATTCCTATTACTATCTAGTGCAAGGACAGTTATTTTGTTATTTATATCGAATAGAGAATACTGTTAGTTTGCGGTATGGACCCCAAAAAATATTTTATTCGAAAAGATTGATAAAGATATGGAACTGTGGGAAAATATGCTACAAAAATTGCAAGATTTTTATTATAATTTTTATTTGAAACACCTTCTAAAGAAACATTAGACATAATTCTATATTTATATAGTTTCATTTTATCAATTTTAATGATCGTGATAGTAATCAAATTTTTATAATATATAATTAATTATAATCTTTTTTTATAATTTTTATTTTCCGTAAACTTTAATCTACGTTAAAATTCAAACAGCCAATTTTTCCGTAAAAAAGTAACAAATAAATTATGTATGTACCTTTATTACATTGTAAATTTATGAATAGATTATATTACTTTGATCTGTTATTCTATATACTCAAAACAGCACTAAAGAGAAATTTATGGTTTTATTGTATAGCCCCAAACCTCTCACTTCAGGGGTTGTCCCGGTTGTATAATCGGCTCGAGTAAAAGATGAGCGCTTTTTTGATCTGGGGTTGAGTGAGATATCTGAACGCAGTTTAGAATATTACTTCATGAATATATTTTGTTTTCGTAAAGAAAGAAATTTTTGAAATAGAGATTTTCCGTTAGGATTTTCGAGGATGAGCCTTAAGATTAGATATTACTGGTCAAAAAATTATGTTTACATTATTTTGAATAGGATAAAGAATTTATATTCTCTGAAGAATTCTCTGAACAATATTAGGAGGAATAATAGCATTAATTTGTGGCATATGTGTATGTGTTGTTTTATGCAGGTGGCACCTTTTATCGGAACTACCACATCAAGTGTCATAGATGGGAGATGGTTTTTTATAACTGGTCTTCAGACACCTAACTCTGACTTATGGCTCCATGTGCCATAGGCAACTGCATTGGTCTGCAGGCTAGACTAAGTGAAGATAGCCAGATATGGTGAAAAATTGAACGAGTGATTGCCGGTATAAGCAATCCCCCTAATTACTGGCCAAGGCTTCGGGCGGATGAGCTGATAAGTGGAAGGGCACGTTTTTGTCCTGAGATTGAACCTAGAAACTAGAATTGAACCAAGAAACTGCCAAAACTTTGTACCCATATCGAAAAGAATGCTCCTCCTTCAACTTAATACCTACCCAATAACAACTAACATTATCCACGTATATGCCCCTACAGCTGACAAACCAGACGACATAAGTGAAACATTCTATAATTAATTATCCAAACACCTTCACAACAATGATCTAAAAGATTGGTAGAGGACGATCGGAAGAATTCATAGAACAGTTTGGGCTTACAGAAAGAAATAAGCGAGGAGACCGATTGGGTGAATTTGTATCAGAAGAAGAGTTTGTAATTACTAACACTTACTTTAAATTCCCATAAAGAACATTATACACGTGGAAATCATCTCAAGATACTTCAGGCCACATCCTCAGAAATCAAATAGATTACATTATGATTTATAAAAGATTCCGTTAACAGTATTACATCAGTCAAGACATACCCAGGAGCCGATATCAAGGCAGACCATAACACACTGATTTGCAAAATGAGGAACAGGCTACTCAAAGACCAACGCACGGAGCAGAGTGTAAAACAGTATATACATTGCAATTTGAATACCGTTATTCAAACGGATTTAATAGACCACGAGTTTGAAAAATTGCATAGAGTTTCACAAGACATACAAGAAAAATTCCTCAAACCACCAAAAATGAAGAAAAAATCGTGAATGACAAATGAGATGTGATGAAAGAGAAAGCAATCAGAATGACAGGACACACAACTGAGAGAACAATGTGCGGAAATTACAGCTATTGTAACAGAAACACGATTCATTCAATATGCACAAAAAAGTTAAAGAAGCTGCAGGCTTATACAAACATAGAAGAGTTGGATATTTGGCAGACAACCAACTACTAAGTATGGAAGACGGACTAGACACTTGGAAGAAATATGTGAAAGTAACATTCGCAGATGAAAGGCAGATTATCATTGAAGACATAGAAAGCCAAACAGGACCCGGATTGAAAAAGTCACGGCAGCTATTAGAAAAACTAAAGATGGTAAAGCTGTAGGGTCCGACAAATGTTATACAGAATTCCTGAAACTTATGGACAAACACGGAATAAAATGGATAACGACTATATTAACAAAATATATATAACTGGAAATATTCCCCAAAGCTGGTTAAAGTCGACCTTCATATCTATATCAAAAAAATTAAATGCAAAAACATAAGACTACAGAATAATTAGCCCAATGAGCCACTTACTTAAAACGTTTTTAAAAGTGATAGATAACAGAATATACAAACAATGTGAAAAACAAGTATCAAGGACACAAGTTGGATTCCGCGACACCTTAGGAACCCGAAAAGCTCTATTCGCTATACAAGTGCTTATCTAGGGGTGCAGGAATGTCAACTGTGATGTATATATTTGTTTTATATACTACAAAATGCATTTGATAGAGTAAAACATGACATATGGACTTTCAAGATGGACATGATGATATCCATCTTGAAAGAAGCCGACTTGGATGATAGAGACTTGCGATTTATATAATTTATATTACAACCAAACTGTCAACATTCAAGGGGATGACCAGTTGACAGAGACAATCTCCATAGATAGAGGAGTGAGACAAGGATGCATTCTGTTTCCAGTGCTATTTAACACGTACTCGGAGCATATCTTCGAGCAAGCACTGGGACAACTACAGAAAGGCGTCTTAGTTAACGGAGTGCGTCTAAACAACATTAGATATACTTTGAGGGTATACAAGGCAACTATCGAACACGGTGATTAATTTAATCTTGCCCAAGTACTTTCGATCAATAGATCATCTTCAGGGGCATCTGAAATAAGCCAAGAAACGTTTTTTATAAAAAGGAAAATTAATTCACTTGGATAAAAAACTCCAAGTTTATGGTTGAAAAAATTTTTTTTATATGTGATAAACGTTTATAGACTTACTTCGTCAATTGTGGCCTATCCGACATAGTAGAATGTCATAAATGTAAAATCTGGACATAACAATACAAAATACACTACACTAAGACAAACAAACACTTTAAAATTTATATGGAGAAGCTACATATTGTGAAGAAGCCGGAGACAGAATGGGCTCCCGGTCTGACGGAAATGTAGAGATGACATGTGACAAATGACAGCTTATGAAGGGCAGTTATGTGATCTGCACCTTTCAAAATTCTATGACACTAAGTATTGACCAAAGGTCCAACTGACACCACTATAGGAAATCGACTGATGAAATATAAAATTATATAGTATATTTTTTATGTAGATTGAATAATTCCAATCTCACACTCAAACCTGTCTATAATAATTAGGATGTTGGTTTGAGAGCAATTGAAGTTGACATAAAGTATGAATGTGAGAAAAGACTAACAATATATTAGACAGTGGATGGTTGACTACAATAAAATGGTCCACCAAGCGCTATCAGTACTGTAAAAAGAAAAATCTGAATATGCAGTTAAATTACTAAAAGTTAAAATCAAAATTGAAGACAAAATATATAAATGTGTTATAGTCCACGTAGTTCAGTTGAATCCACAGTCAATGGAAGAACTTTAAAATTAATATTGAAATATTCAGTGCATGAAGTCTAAACAGTCGAGCTGGGTCCTCTACGAGGTGAAGCTGTAATAAAGTTTTTAAATATAGGATTAAATTTAGTACAATTTAAATTAATTTGAGTATTAAGACAGTGAGAGTTTTCATTTGTTTCCCTTGTAATCTCCAAATCTTCCAATAAATCCAACTCAAGATAGTTTTTCTTTCTGCTAATGTCATGTAAGATAGATGAACCAGAATTGATGTTAAAATTGTGGTTGCTGGATACTAAGTGTTGACCAAAACTTGAAGAATTTGGTCTTTTCAAATGTTCAGAGGCTCTAGTGGATAACTTTCTGATGGTTCTACCTACATAAGATGCATCACAATCATCACATTTTAATTTGTAAATACCACTTTTATCAAGTGTATTCATCCTATCTTTGGTATTGATTAAGAAGGAACCTAAAGTGTTATGTGATTTAAAGTAAATTTTGATGTTATCAATTGTAGAAGAAAAAAGTTATTTTATTGGAAATGCTACTAATATAAGTGAAGGAGAAATATCTGATGTTATCTGAACCATTCGGTTGGGAAAACTGTGAAGAATATGCAAGCTTTTCTGCAATTTTTAGTTTAGCTCTATTTAGAAGTTTGTATATAATGTTGGGATCATAGCCATTATTGAAAGCAATCTGCTTAAGAGTATTAAGTTCTGTATTGAAATTATCATCAGAGAGAGGAAATTTAAGTAACCGATGAATGTAACTGTTGAAAGCAGCCATTTTATGTCTATGTATCAGATGCTATGTATTTTCTACATTATTATGCGGAGTAGAGACATGGACGCTCTCTGAAGCTTCTTTAAGAAAGCTCGAAGCCTTCAAGATGTGATGTTACAGACGCATCTTACAAATTTCATGGGTGGATTGTGTGACTAATATTGACGTACTACGTAGAATGGACAAGGAACGTGAGATCACTAACACAATCAAAGAGCGCAAATTAGAATATCTTGGCCATGTTATGAGAAATGAACACAGATATGGCTTATTGAAACGCAGTCTTCAGGGTAAGGTATTTCGAAACAGGACCAGGGAGAAGAATATCTTGGCTTCAAAACCTAAGGAAGTGGTTCAATACGTCTACAACTGGACTATTCCGAATAGTTGCAAGTAAAGTTAGGATAGCCATGTTGATCGCCGACACCCGGAACGTATAGGCACCGTAAGAAGAAGACGAAGTGTCATATAAATAAATTTTACAGTTTATGGTACAATGATATTTTTTTAAAAAAATGAAAAACTCTGTCTAACTGGTTGACAGTTAGTTATGTGTTTCACTGTTAGTTGGTACTGGTATGTTTGACAGATAGACCGGACATCTGATGTCATCAGGGAGCTGTATGTTAGTTTTGTGTGGCCGATACGGATTCTTCATATAATTGTATGGTCTTGTCTAAATATTCCCGTAGAGCCAGTGTATAATGGCTTATAAAATGAAGGTATGATTGCACGTAAGGATATATATGAGGAGCTCCGGTGGGTTTGCCATAATCTTCTGATGAATTTGTATGCTTGTGTTTTTAAATCTTTGTAAATTTGGATGTGAGTTGTTGATGTGATATCTGTTGAAGTCGTTTTAGCATGCTGATCTGCGAGTTCGTTCTCAGGTATACTAATGTTAGACGGAATTCATATAAAGGTAATTTTAGTGTTTAATGTAGGAAATGGGGTGGTAAGTGTCAAGGATATTTAAGACAAGGGGATTATCGATAAATAATTCTTGAATGCATAAAATGGAAGCTAGAGAATCTGTACAAATGGCAACATTTTTAAATAAGTGATGAAAACGACCGTTAATTGATGGAAATTCATTTTATATATTAATAAAACACTGAAAACTTAGTTTACAAAACTTCTTTATCTGATCAGAGTGATCTATTTTTGGTATGTGTTTACACTTTAGTCTTTAACTGAATAGTTTGAGGAGGAGAGAACTGTTTGTCTTAAGTTGGTCATTCAGAATTATGTCTATATTTTTAATTTGTTAATTTCCATAGATTTTAATAAAAACAACTTAAGGCTTTCATTTTGGATGTGAATAATTTGAAATTTATCATTAAAATAATGATTATAATCTATAAGGTGAATTGCGTATTTAGAGTATGTTTTTCTATTATTGAAAGTCCTTTTATGTTCTTCTATACCTTTGTTAAAAGTTCTACCAGTTTGACCGATGTAAGTTTTTTTGGAAAGTGGAAGTTTTGAAAACAAACAGTTTTTGTTCGGGAGGTTAACGTGCTTAACAGCCTGGAAGACACTATACAATTCTCCAGTAACTACGCTGCACAAAAGAGGAATAAAAGAAGTACAAATGATTTTGTAGTTAGAGATGAGAAGAGGCTATGACAAAAAATATTAATCTATTGATTTTTCAGAATAACGAATAACTTTTTCACTTTGGAAATTTAACGAAAAATCGGAAGATAATGTCGTTTGTTCAAATGTCTGTGGTAGCCGAGAAATATATTTTTGAACAAAAGCATTGTTTCCTTTTTGGTTTAGAAAAATAGAATAACTATTTTAAAAGCTAATTTTTTAAATTCGTCTTTCTTATACCCACCTTTTTGCCCCTTTTAACATTGTATTATAAGCTGATAACACTGTATTATAACACAGACTGACACAGGTTTTATTTAGGTTGTAAACCACTTGCAAATAAAACTAGTTTTCAACTGTTGTTTTAAAACAGTTACTTCGTGGGCGCTGGATCATAACAATATCCACAATTCATATTTTTTGATAAACCGCGTATTTGATTGAAACATTTTATATCTGATAATTATATTTTACATTTTAGAACATGCAGAACTTTTTATAAAGAATAAGTTTTTTTCATAAAACTAAACACAAAAAAGTTTCTCATATGCCGACTTAATTGGACATACTGTATTGTATGTATTTTGTACCTTATTAACGGACTCACCTGATCTTATATTTTTCGCTTGAGAATTCACCATTTGCGCCACACATCTTACCACCATATCCCGAACAGTGGGAGATACGTTGTTTTTCATTATATACTCGAATGGACGCAGAAAATCTTTCTGAAAACGAAAATTTGAAAATTCTCCCTTCTCTATGAACTTCATCGATAGCTGCCTTAAACTGTCGACGGCAAAAAAACAAATTTCTTCATTGTTACTACAGCCAACAGTGTTGAAGTGCTCGCCAAGAACCTAAATGAAAAGAAAATGTTATAGTTAATTTATTGATTCATTTAATTATTTCTTATAATTAATATATTCCGGATATTTATACTTCTATATGTGCGATCGACGTTGGAAATTTGTATGGGAGTGAATTGGTGAAACCATTACATATGTACGATATGAGTAAGAGAGAGACAGAAGATATATTTTCTCTCTGTCTTCTTCTCTCGAGAATAAAAATGTTCCTTTTGTATATATATATATATTTAATATTATATATATATATATATATATATATATATATATATATATATATATATAAATCTTACTATTAATGTGATATGTTTTGTATTATTTATTAAATGTTGATAATTATTTTGGGCTTTTGTATTTCAAAATAATAATAAATCACTGTATGACCAAGAATTGTCAATTTTGAAATCCGTTAGTGTCATGTCCAATTGGCGAATTTTTTACGTGTTTTGTTCATACGCTGGTGTATGTGAGTTCGAATCCCAAT
This sequence comes from Diabrotica balteata, assembly GCA_918026665.1. NCBI lineage: Eukaryota > Metazoa > Arthropoda > Insecta > Coleoptera > Chrysomelidae > Diabrotica > Diabrotica balteata. The sequence goes on from CAKJVB030000004.1 coordinate 157,555, forward strand.
ATGCATTTCCTATTTTATTTTTGAAATATTTAAAAAACCCACGTTAATCTTATTAAATATATGTAATATACGCAAAAATGCTATATTTTAAAATAAAATGAAAATTTACAACATATCCGAGTTGTTGGTTTTTTATTTTTATTTTCCACAAACATTTTTTGAAGTTATACTTCTATACGCGCCTTCGTTGGAAATTTTCTCTCTTTCTCTTTAGAGAATAAAAATTTGTTCCTTTTGTAAATATATTTAATATTCATTAATATTATTATTTTTTTAATAATATTATTATAATAGTAAATTAAACATATGCGTAGGTAAGTGTTCTATATTGTCAGTTTTAAATACTTGCGATGATGATAAATGAATATTGCATTTTAATTTGTATTGTATTATTATATTGAATTATGTTGCAGTGTATTGTATTGTATTTTTATATTAATAACAAAATAAACAATGAATTTTACTGCAGAGTATGTGAATTTTTTTTTTCATTCAACATATTTTCATTAAAATATTGATTCAATCCTTCATTTACTATACTCCTATTACAGGTCAAATGTTTATATACAGCAAACTATGCACCATATATAGTGTGACCAACTGCAATTATTTTATGTTGACAATATTTTTGATGGGATTAAGCCATAATTGGTTATAATAATCAAATTTTTGTTAGCTTTTGACGTTTCGACTTCCAATCCGGAAATCATTCTCAAAAAAAGGAAAAATTAGGAAATGAACTGATGTTGGATCCCCATGTTAATGTAAGCTTAATATTTATATTTTAATATATTTAATGCTGGACTGAAATTTCCAGGTGAAATATCCAAAGTTAATGTTTTGGTTTATTTATTTTGTTAGCAACAATGAAAGTGGTCTCAAAAATTGCACAGAAATAGCTCTGATCTAAACAGGCTAGGCAAGAGATATGCCATGCAAGATAGACTTACAACCACATTGCAGCCTCATTGCAAAGTGTTGTGAATAATGAAGCCGTACAAACGATTTCTATCAAATTTGGATACACCTGGGATTTTAGTTTGTAGTAAACATTGTTTTGCTCACCTCGGCTTTTACCACCAAAAGTAGTATTAATATAATCGCCGCAGAATGAAACTAACTTTCTTGAGGTGTTGTACTTTTCAAGAGTGTTCCTCATGAGCTGCACAATAATATCAGATGTTTCCTCATCTTCAGCCGTAAAATACAATATTTTCGTCTTCATGCCTTCTAATGGAACGAAATATCTCACCACAGCCGGGAACATCTTTACGTTTCCATGGTTAGATGCATCGGTAATTATACTGACGTATATTGCCTTGTTCATTGCATCAACCAATTGATTTTCGATGTAGGAGCCAAAGACATTTGTAACAATTGCCTCACATTTAGTACGAGCTGACTGAAATTTGGTTAATCCAAAGCAATTCCGAAATATTTTCGATGAGCAATCAGCTGAGCGAAAGTTTTCATTTTCCTTAATCATATGATACGCCCAAACACCTTCCCGAGCTGTATTTTCTAAATCAATATCGCTCGATGTTGCTGTTGCCTTGAAAAATTTAGTCAATTTTTTGCTGCTTGCCGCGGATCTAATATCTTCACTTTAGAAGTGACTCACTACATCCCTTCTACCACCATGGGAGATTGAAAATTCAGATCTACAAATATCACATTTTACGTCACTGTTACTTTTTTTTTTTCAAAAATTGGAATTCTTCTTGCAATGTTTTATTAAAAGTTTTCTCTTTTTACTTTCTTGTTCTGGTTCCATAACCATTCCATATTGCAACGCAGCAAATTTGATATTGGTTTAAAACACGTAACGGTTTGGAAATGAATCATTTATTCCTCAAGAATATACCGCGAATGAAATCAAGTAGTTTGTTTACCTACTTAGAATGTTTGACAAAACCGAAAAAAAAAAACATTTATCAGCAATCATTACATCGTTGAATGCGGCACAGCTCGGTCTGCATGATTGATGTGTATACAATACATGAATTGTTATCGTTTTTGAATAATCTTTTTGGAAGAGGATAATTAAAATACTGAAAAGAAAAAAAGTGTACAGTATTGGATGCGTTTTGGATGTAGAATTAGTATTACACTCTAGAAATTTTTGACTTTTTTTCGTCCCAAAAATTCAATTTGATGTGAATTCTTTTTAGAAGAATAACGTATTTAAAATTTCAAAATAGAATTTTACCAAGAAGTTAAAAATTTCGGATGGCCCGGAAGCCTTGTTCGGGACGCCGGGACACGACTTCGTACTTCGGGCCATGTCCCGGAGTTTTCGGGCTAGTTGGTCACACTAACCATATACCTAAATATTTTTCTCTTTCTGCTCTTTCTTACATATAGCATTACATATGTAATGATTGTGCAGATCGACTCCCATATAAATTTGTAACGGCGAACGCGTGTATAGAAGTATAACTTCTACCGGCAGTCCCACTGGACTGCCACATCCGTATTTTTTTATTTAGTGTTACTATACCGCGGAAAAGTTGCTACTAGGATAGAGTTTTAAATTGCAAAAAGAATTTTTCAAATTGGTTGATACCTTCCGGTCGCGCATTGGTCGTAAAGTTTAAAAAATTGGTTGTTTTTGAATTTTTTTAAAAAACACAAAAATATTTTATCCCGTTTTGTTATACCACGTATATCTTTCCTTGAGGAGTCAGGATTAAAATAAATCAAAGAAAAAAAAAAGATATATTGACATATTCCGGTCGCGCATCGTCCATGAAATATTAAAAAAATATCGTTTTTTTTTTGCTATTTTCTTTTTTGAAAATACAACTTATTTCAGAATATAAAACGAATACTATAGTTCTACTTCTAATGGGATTTTGAGCCTCTAATAAATACAATTAAAAATATCTCAAACATTGAAGTACAGTATATGGTATGTAAATTCGAAATTTACAAAAAATCTTTCGAATTTGTAAACGAAACTAAAATTGTATGTTCATGAGTAGGTTTTGCTGTACTCACGTAAAGTCGTATAATACGGTTTGCTGTTGTTAGCCATATTGAGTGGGAAAGAAGTCCAGGATCACGACGACATACACTGTCTGGACAAGTACCCGACTTCACTGCAGTAAAAATGTCAAGCAAATATTGTTGATCCTTACTCTCCGGTCTACGTCTGGAATTTCACATTCAATACTCTCAAGATTCTCACACGCACTGAGCTGGACTCCTAGTAGACCACTAAAAGACTTGGGAACGGATGTTTCACCATTAAGAACTTGAAATAAGTGACGAAATGACAGTTCGCAAAAGTCACACTCCCCATTGCAATGGTCTATTCAAATGCTCTTCAATTAGGCGAATAATCCCCGTTTTCCAGCCTGCTTTTGTTACTGTGCCATCACAGCCAATTCATTCAAGGAAATGTCAAGTGTAGACAAATGCGAAATAACACAGCGATTTCACGAGCGGAACCTGAATAAGGTGAGACATGCCCAATATATATTGAACCCGCTTCTTGAATTAGTGAGTAGTGCTCTTCTTTCTTGATTCTTCGATATTGTCTAGACTGTATCTGATCAACGAAGTGTTTTATCTTTCCTGTCATCAAAATAGAGTCCCATCAGTGGCAGGTGTACACTTAAACATTTACCTTCATCTTGTAGTTGCCTGCGTTTACGTTTTTTTTTTCATCTAAGTTTGTTTTTATCCACAACATATGAACTATCTATTTCTGAAATCACACCAACGTCTTTCAAAACACTCGATGCAATCGCTGCGGTCGCATGGTCTGATACTCAAAACACTGTCACTGATACTCAAAATACTACAAAATACTGTTTGTATTTGATGTCAAATTTGATTTTGCCCATGAAGGTTGCGATACATCAAGAGGAAGTATCGGTTGAGTGTTTTTCGGCCTAGTTATTCTTCTTTTCTATCGTTGGACTAGTTTTTGTGTCTGTTCAATGTCAACACTTCCAATCTTACCCAACCCATACTTCCTTTGTAAGTATACAAATCTAAGTTCCAACGGGGGATTTTTTTTGGACTTCTCGCAAGTGCATTCATATATCAAAGTACACGCACATAAGTTAGGAGTCTTCTGGCAACTATATTGCCAACAAAACATCAAAGATTTCAGCCGATTTTTCTTTAAATTCTGAAAGTTTTCTTTTGAACAATGGCTTGTCTTTGTCAAAAATATTTTCGTAGTTTGTAGTAATTATCATGAAGAGTATTTATTAGTTCAACAATTCTGTACTCTGACACAGTAGGTAGCTTTTTCAAATACTGTTTTGACTTTATTGGCTACGCTAGCAGAAACTTTAGAAAAACTAACACATTTGTTGTTAGATTCCAACGCTAAGTTAAAACGTTCTACAAAATAGCATTTTAAAACATCTACGTGGGTCGGAAGCTTATTTGGAGGCAAGTCTTTTGGATGGCCAAATATAGGACACTCAAATGTCTGATGTGTTTTCTTTCTGGAAGATTCCATTACATAAATCCTTGACATAAAACTTAGACAAATGCAGTTTACACGACATGCTTCCTCGAAACGGCGTGGCAGACTGGCAGTCTGGACGGATGGTGTGATGTCTGTGAGAGAATAGCAAGGGATTGAGGGTAAGGCGGAGTGCGAGGGGAGCGAAGGTCATCCACATAGCGTTATGTCTTTGGTTGCTGTGAAACTAAACAACTCTGCAAGGACCACCAATTTGTAATATTGCAATTCAGTAGTTTTTTATTTAAGTCTTGTGTCTAGAATATGAAAAGTAGGGCCGTTAAATTGTTTTATGTTATCAAAAGCGTTGTATTTTCAAAGAAAACATAGCAAATAAATGATATTTTTTAATATTTCATGAACGATGCGCCACCGGAATATGTCAATATATATGTTTTTTTTCTTTGCTTTATTTTCATCCTAACCCCTCAAGAAAAGATATACGCGGTATAATAAAATGGGGCCGTTAAATTGTTTTATGTTATCAAAAGCGTTGTATTTTCAAAGAAAACATAGCAAATAAATGATATTTTTTAATATTTCATGAACGATGCGCCACCGGAATATGTCAATATATATGTTTTTTTTCTTTGCTTTATTTTCATCCTAACCCCTCAAGAAAAGATATACGCGGTATAATAAAATGGGATAAAATATTTTTGTGTTTTTAAAAAAATTTCAAAAACAACCAATTTTTTAAACTTTAGGACCAATGCGAGACCGGAAAATATCAATCAATTTGAAAGAGCAACTTTTCCGCGGTATAGCAACACGAAATAAAAAAAGAGATTTTTTGGTCCACCCTAATATACACTCACCGGCACGAAAAACGGGAACCCTTTTTCTCCCAATAAAGTCACACCTTAAAATTGACGTATCGTTTTAATGTTTTACTTTCAAATTTGTCTGAATTGTCAATATAACTGAGATACATAAAACTAAATTATTTGAAGACTTATTTTCTATTACCAAGTAATAAGACGAAATAATTTGAAATTTGTATTTTGAGAACGATTTCCGAACTGAAAATCTAAACGTTCAACAGAAATTATGGTTAATTCCGAATTCAAAACAAATCAAAAAATATTTAAGAACGTTTGTTTTATATATTAAAACTTCAATCAAATTAAAAAGTAGTAACATAGTGTCGATGATTGAAGAACTAATTAAAAGGTAACATTTTGATCTATCAGTTGAAAACGGTGACACTAAATATACGTGACCAATAAAAGAAGAAGAAGACAACTGGCACCTTAATCTTAATCTTAACCAGACGAGGAAATTAAAATATCTGATAAATGTCAAGATGTCAATATTTTAGTTACCTGCCAAATTCTTGACCACTGTAACCTAATCCTCTCCATGTTATAATAAGAAATCTCAACAATCTTTTGCAAGGAAAACATTCTGGGATGCCCCGCATAGGCTAACTCCTCGAGTGAAACTTTACATAAAGCCTTAACGAACTCAACGATAGCGTCTCCATCTAACCTTGTCGATCCAGTAAATATCCTATCTACTGCAACCACTACGCTTTGGGAACTTGTTTGTCCTATGTGTTCTCTTGAGCTGGGGTCCGACGGTTTGTGCCCAGGGCCTAAATAAAACAAAATAACATTTATAAATAAACATTTCTACAATGACATTTAATTGATACAATATAAAATATCATTATCACAATGGTTAAATAAAATACTAAATTATTAAATAGCAATGTTTCTGCAGACCCCAATAATAATTCGATGGCAAGCTTTCTGTACCATTTTGTTCCTCTGCGTAGACAGAGAAAATATGCTTTTATTTGGTCAGACAGGTCAATGTAAGATTTATCTCCGTTATAATAGATTCGGGTTTTTCTACTGCACCACCTGTTTGCCATATTTCGTTTGTATTATCTCTATGAAGGGTGCTGAGCATAAGCACATCCCTCTTGTAACGCCATTTCATGACCATAATTCCAGAATGAATTTCTCTGGCATATATTTCTTTTGGTTTTAATTTTTTTTTTTTTTTTTTTGACCACTACTTTAGGATTATATTTTCGGTTGCTACGGAAGGTGCCCACCAAATGCGTCTTTCGTTCTAATAATTTGGTTGCCAAGGAGACACTTGTATAATAATTATCCGTATGCAGTTCTCTACCAGAATTCAGAAGATCGTCCATTAGAGCAAACACTACATTCGAAGATGCTTGACCGCCATTTTCGGTGTCCGCACCACAATAAACCCGAAGATTATAAGTGTACCATTCCTTCTGTATACAACTTGTACAGTTTTATACCAAACTTGTGCCTTTTATCTTTTATATATTGCCTAAATCGTCGTCGATCACGAAATGGTACCATGGTCTCGTTAATGTACACTTTTTTACAAGCGTTAACACTTTTTTTAAAGTTTTTTAAAAGAACTGTAAGGAGGGGAAAATTTTGCGAAGTCTGTAGTCTGCAAAAGTATTATTATTATCGCTAAAATACCACTTACTTAGCAATAACTCAAAACGGTTTCTCGACATAAGACAACTGATTTCATTTTGATTTAATAATGTTTTTTTCCAATACGATCGTATAGCAGGGAACTTACACAAGCCCATCCATAATAGGATACACATAAACCTTTCCATTTCCAGATGATTAGGTGAAGTCCACTTTTTGATGCGCGATTTTTGTGTCAGTCAATCTTTCGCCAAACACTGCTCGCCATAGAGATTGGTTTCGTTAACCATGAGAGTAATCACTTCGTCACAAACAAATAACTTAAAAAAAACTATAGTGATCCTTAATTATATAATCTTCATATATTTGAGCTTTAACGCCTGTATCTTTTCCATCAAAATAAAAAGTCTTAAAAGATGATTCCTCAAGAGGGTTCCACTGTAAGTTATTCAAGTCAATTAGGTCATTTTGATGATTACTTCTATTTTTTGGATTACTTTCAGCTCTTTACTGGGAAATTACGTATTCAATAACATTGTCTACATTTTGTAAATTGGAATGGATATTATCTGGCACTGTTTTTGAGCTAATCGGCAAATCTCCAACATCATTTAAAGGTAGATAAACTATTTGATTTGCTTGAAGATGCTCCGGAATCGATTATGACATTTACTTCTTGTCATATCGCTATTTTCATCTTTCAAGTCACTCGAAGCTTGCGAACTAGGAGAGTAAGCATCAGAGGAATAAACATCACCTATTATTACATAATCACTTTCCTCATCCGACATTAGTTCATCCCAAAACTGCAAAATGCGTGTCTGTCCTTTTTCGTAACTGACATTAAAAAACACCGATAGCTTCAAGCTTTGTTTCTTAGAGGACGGTTCTTTCTACAGAAAAAGTGATAATTAATATTTTTATTTAAAATTACCTCAGCTACTTTTTTTGTTTGAAACATTTTTTTCACTCGCCCCACCCCTATGAGCGAGGTTTTAGGGGGAAGCCTGGGGGTAAAAGTGGTAAAATTTTTGCATCTTTTTTGGGGTCCACAAATTGATATCCTCAGCAAAATTCAGTTGGTCGTATGATTTTTAGAGGTTCAGTGGCATTTTCGCCTCTGACGACTTTAGTATTATGCAGTTACTAATGATTGGTTTCCGATACAATCTGACGTCCCAATCTAGATAATCACACATAGAAATACCGAGATGCCTGAGATGTCTCGCCTTTGGACACAAACAATGGCACTGAAAGGGGCAGAAGAGAAGAGGTGGTTACTTCCGAGGTTGCAAAGAGGATCACATAGCGCTGGAATGCAAGGAAGAAATAACCAGATGCCTCAACCGCGACGTAACTGGGCATGTGACGAATTCAAGATTATATCCAAAGTTCAACCGACTGGTTGAAAATAGGAATCACTGAGGACTCGTCCCAAGAAGAGTACGAAAGTGGAAACAGTACAAAAGAGAGCGCGAAAGACTTAAAAATGGCAAACAAAGGAAACAGGACTCGAGAGCTGAGGGTGCTCCAAACTGACGTCGGAACAGCAAGATAAGTACATGATTTTGCCGAGGCTGCCGCAGTAGAAAAGAACATCGAACTGCTGGTGACGGCGGAACCAAATCCAACAGCGGTGAAGAGAAGAGGATGGTTTGTAGATACGACCGAGATGGCTGCTGTACGAATTAAGCCGAAAGAAGGATATGTGATTGTTCGGAAGGGAGGGGGGTGCGGCTAGTCTGATGTTATAATTCTACAAACGTGACGGTGGCAAATACGAGATAAAGATGGGCGAGATCATGCAGGAAGTGGGAAATACAGGATCACCGACACTCGCGGCAGGATACTGACTGACTGGGTGGGTACTTTACACCTAGTGGTTCTGAACACAGGTCTGGAGCCTATGTTTGTTAGGAGAGGTACAGGTACGTACATCGACGTGACTATGTCGACACAAGGAATGGCGGCGAAAGCAAGAGGTTGAACGGTTTTGCCAGACTACACCGGAACTGAACATCGGTACATCGAGTTCTCGATAACCGGAACCTGGACCACTAAGACGGTCGTCCGTGCGTCCGGGAAGTCAGGGGGCGGATGCGGCAATGGGCATGGCTGGAAAGTATACGAGGAGCTGGTTAAATTGAGAATGAGCATAATGCAAGGTCAATCACCGACGGTGGAAAGCCTGGAGAGAGTCATTAAAGAAGCGATGGAAGGAAGCAAGATAGGTCGCCAACATGTCAACAGGATGCCATACTGGTGGAATGCGGATCAACCCTGAGGTCATCGAGGAGATTGAGGAAGAGTACCGCGCAAGGAAGAGGGAACTTTACAGGAAAATCCGTACAGAAAAAAGAAGTCACTGGAAAGAGTTGTATAAAAAGCTGGATGAGGATATCTGGGGCCATGGATACAAATTTGGAAATTTGTTGAGACCAAAATTAACACGCCTCTCGGTGGTTCATTCAAGGCCGAACTATCAATTGAAATATATTGTGAATATCTATAGTGTATAGATTAAACAACAAGGGGCTAAGGACAGAGCCTAGTGGTAAATCTTGAAGCACTACTTTTGGGCCAATCAACCTATCATTGCATCAAATGAATACTTCTCTCCTAAGGAATAAGTTTACTAACACAGATGCACATCAAGGCTCATGTGCTTTAGCTTTTTGTACAATATATTTAAATTGACGTTGACATAAGCCCCTGAAATATCAAGAAATATGACAGATAGATAATTATTATATTATATATAATAACACCTAAGGAGTTTTCTACAGTAAATCACAGAGGAAAAATTCAATGTAAAATCACTGTGGAACGACTCAACAAGAGAAATGTACCAAAGGAGGCTAGCATAGATGATACAGCCGAAACAGATAGACATCAAAAATATAAACGCGGGCTGGAAGAAAATTAAAAACAACATTGAAGAAGAAGCAACAGAATCTCTAGAAAAAAGAAAAGTGATATTAAACAAAAGAAACAACAATAACACACCATGGTTCAGAAAAGAAATAAAAGTACAAAACATCAAATACTTCAGTATCCCGAGACGCCTGTAGAAGAATACGAAATGAAACAAAGCAGTTGGTAAGAAGAACAAAAAATGAACACTGGGAACAGTTTAAAAAAAGGATGGAAAGCGACTTCTACGGTACACAAAAACAAATATGGAGATTCATAAGAAATCAACGGAATGAAATGGCAGAAGTGAAGGAATACAATATCATACCAGCAAACGAATGGGAAAGGTACCTGACGGAACTGTTTAAAGGAAAGGAAAATAATAATCAACAAAATAACGTATCTGAATTAGGACACGAAATAGAAATCAGTTTTCAGGAAGTAAGAGATAGCTTAAACTCAAAAATAGAAAGTCGCCCGGACAAGACGGAATAACCAACGAGCTTCTACAGCAAGAACGAGAAAGTATAACCCTAGAGATGACAACACTTACACAAAAACTAATATTGCACTGCAAGATACCAGACGCAGGAAAAACAGCATAATGATACCAATGTTCAAAAAAGTAGATAAAGAACACCCCAACAATTATAGAGGTATAAATCTACTGAACACCGCACTTAAGCTTACCACAAAAGTCCTAACCAACAAAATCAATAAACTAACAACTTTATCAGATGAACAACAAGGATTCATATCCGGAAGATCCTGCGTAGACGCCGTATTTGTACCAAGACAAATCACAGAAAAGACCATCGAGTACAATAAACCAGTATATCTATGTTTTATAGACCTGACAAAGGCTTTCGATCGCATCAAAGTCAAGATGTTTCACACCTACTGTATATGTGTATAAAAAAATATATACTAATCAATATTATACAAACCATCAAAAACATCTACTTCCATAATCGAATACAGGCACAGATAAATGGAAAACTAACACAGCGTGTACCAGTACAAAGCGGTATCAGATGGGTGACTCGTTAAGCCCAATTCTCTAATAATGGACGAAATAATACAAGCAGTACGTAAAGGACATGGTTACAGAATGGAGAACAAAGAAATCCAAATATTATGTTATACAGACGACGCCGCATTAATCGCCGAGACAGAAGACGATCTCCAAAGATTAACACACATAGTACATTAACAATATGATAATATCAGCAGAAAACATTACATATTACATTAACAATATGATAATATCAGCAAAAAAAACCAAATTTATGACAACATCTAAATACTCACGACGATGTAAATTCGAAATTGATGGGAAAATAATAAAGTGGGAAGCAAGGTTTAGATATCTGGGAATAGATATAACTAGTTACGGAGATGTTGAGGAAGAAGTACGACAACAAAGCTTAAAAGCAAGTAAAGCGGCGGGATCTCTTAATGACACAATCTGGAAGAACAAACACTTAAACAAGACACAAAAACAAGAATCTATAAAGCAGCAATTAGACCTAAATTGATATACACGGCGGAGACAAGAACTGATACATCTAAAACGAGACGACTACTAGAAACAACAGAAATGAAAATACTTCCATGAATATCAGGGAAAAGTCTGTTGGATAGGGAGAGAAGCGAAAACATAAGAAGGGCATGCAATATAGAAGATATAAATGGATGGGTGACAAATCGGAAACAGGAGTGGAACGAACACATTAGTGGAATGGCAGAGGATAGGATAATACGAATAGCATGAGATAAGTCACCAAATGGACAAAGAAGTATTGGCAGACCAAGAAAAAGATGTTGCGACTATTTAAACAATTTAGGAGGCTTATATTGAAGAAGAAGCAGGCTTTAAAGCCTACATACAAGAAGGAAGAAAAAGATAAATATTATTTGGATAGGATAACTGAATATCAGTCTTTAATTGTGAAACACAATCCATAGTTCCTTTATTTCTACGAAAGCCATACTGAGATATTGTAAATACATTTTTGTTACCATTTTAATCTGCTTTTTATAATTCGTTCAAATGTTTTCAGCAAACAAGACCTGAGAGGGATAGGTCTTAGTGTAGTATGCTGGTTTACTTTGGGTATAGAAATAACTAAACATTTTTTTGAGAGAATCACAGTTATCTCCTTTAAGTAAATTTATGTTATAGATTTTGCATATAATGTATGGATTTTACTAATACATATTCCAACAGAATCTTAATAGTCTTTCATATAATAAAACATTTTTGTTATATTTCCTAATGTTTAATTAATTATTATTGATCCAATTTTTTAATTTACCTGATAAAAACTCCGGCCTGACTCCAGTCCCAATGAGTTGAGCCAATTCCAACTGTGATATACACTTCAAGATATCCAACCAACTAGATCCTAAATAGTTTCCATCCGTATGTGCTACCATGATTAATGTTTTAATAGTGTCTATATTTTTTGCTTTCATATCCATTATTGGGGAGTTTGCAGTCAGAAGGGTAAACCTCGCCAAAGCTTGTACATAGGCGTCCCGTTCTAATGTCATGTGGAATATACATACTATTCTTATGGCACATCTGCAATAAAAATATTTATTTAAGAGATTCATTTGTTTTTCGATTCAGAATTTTTAAATTGGGAAAATAAAGCAGCTTAAAATCTTTATACCCATTCAGTAGTGTTTTTTAAGTTAAAAAAAGTATTTCGATTAAATAATTTGTAAACTTATAACAATACGTAGAATTGCCGATCTGCGGGTTACTGCGGGATGGAAGTAGTAGGAAAGAAGATAAAAAAGACCTGGGGGAGACGCTTAGACAGGACATGTCGGTAAAGGCTATTAGTGTTGATAGATACTTATGGAGAAATGTAATTAGGGAAGCCGAACCCGCATAGGGAGGATAAAAGCCAAGATAATGATGATGGATTTGTAAACTTATTTGCTATCAGAAATTAACCATTGGTAAAAGCATTGAAAAATGTAAAGAAATCTTCAAAATATAATGAAAGCAAAATACGTAGTAGAACAAAAATTAAAAAAAAATATAAGAGTTATGGCATTAATACCAATAAACAAAAAATAAAAGAAGATACCAAGGATACACAACAGCAGAAGACGAGACACAGATTGACAAACCAGTTAACACTTGTGGTTATAAAACTTCCTCTCTGGTAAACCTTTTTCGGCCAAACTGGAAAATGACTGCAGTGCTCCACGTGTCTGTGGTGTCCTTCAGGGATCAACATTAGAGCCTATTCTGTTTTGCTGTACGTAACTGATTTAACCGAGTTAAAATCGGTTTTATTTGTCGACGATTTAAAGTTATATTGCTGTTCCGATATCGTTAAAACTCTTCAGAATGACCTTAATCAGCTAACAGAATGTAGCATCGAATGGGCTAGTCTAATAAATATGCGTAAGTGTTGTGTCGTTCAATGTGGTTATAATAATCCACATATAAAATATTCTTTAAACGGAGTTCCTCTGAAATCGGTAGAGGAAGTTAATGAACTTATAATAAAGGTATTACGGTCAACCAAACATTAAGCTCAAACGGCAAAAGTAGATAGTAATGCCTTCTTACAAACTACCCTTATGCTAATAACGGTACAAAGCACTCAATATTGAATTTTTTTTATACTAATTGTAAGATATAAAAATTATGGTAAATTATGTAAAATACTACAAAAAAAACAGGAACCATTACAATCATTGATAATGGATATGGAGTATCTCAGGTCCGTTTTGGTCGCAGTTGTAACGCGAGAACGACTGACAAGCTAAGGAGTGGTCAGATAAAAATTGCGCGAGAATGGAACCCATATTGATTCTATTGGCGAACAATCACCTCAAAACTGTGTTATGCTTGGCCATTGCCGCTGATTCTGTGAGGTGAGCGCGACTGAGTGGAAGCTAAGGACGACCGTAACAGGAAGAAGAGTGAGTAATACGTTCTCTATGTATATACCGTATCGGTAAGTCTATGGCTTGAGGAAGTGTCTACCGACGTGGAGGTTTGCTTTAATTGGCTGTCTAAGTGGATGGGAGCCACAGAAGAAATCACAGAAGAAATCATGGCGACGTATACGTCGCCATGTTACCAATTCCAACGGTAACTTAAACATCCTAATTTGTAATTAAATATAATGTAAAACAACTGTAAATTCATAACATTTAACGGGTTTTGACCCATATATTTTGGTGGCTCATAGCATGTATACCCCGTTTACACTGATGATGGATTAATTACTATTTAACTGGGAATAAGCCACAATTAAAGATAAAAATACGTTTATTGACGTTTCAATTTCCACTTCGGAAATCGTTCTCAAAATACAAACAGTAAATTAAACAAATTTTGTTAAAAAAAAAAGTTTAGTTTTTGTGATATATGGTATACAGCCAGCTACAGGAACTTAGTTTCCTAGTGGATCTTCATCTTGGGTTATCAATATTGCGTCGTCTGCGTAACAGAGTATTTTAATTTTCTTTGTTTCCCATTCTGTATCCTCTTCCTTTGTTAACGCTTTTGATGATTTCATCCATGTTCAAATTGAAGAGCATGGGGATCAAAGAATCTCCTTGTTTGATTCCGCTGTCTATTTCTATAGCTCTGTAAGTTGTCCATCTAAGATGGATTATATCTTTGAGTCTTACTCTGTCAAACGCTTTCTTTATGTCAATTAGACACATAAATGCTGGTCAATTATACTCTAGCGATTTATTAGTAATTTGCTTTATAACGAATATTGCATCTGTACACGATCTTTCACTACGAAAACTCTGTTGTTCATCTGCTAAACTTATCTTTTGGTTTATTAGCACTTGGAAAATTTTAGTTGTTTAGCGTAATATTTAACAAGTTTACACCTCTATAGTTTTCTGGTTGTTTTTATCTCCTTTTTTGAATAGTGTAATTAGTCGCTCGTTCTCCATTCTTCCTGTATTTTATTGTTTTATAATTTTATTAATTAAACCATAATTTTATTAATTAATGTTGTTAATTGTTCTGTCATTGCTGCTCCAAAATGATTCAGTAATTCGTTTGGTATCCCATCTTTACCTGCTGCTTTTCTGTTCTTAAGGCTTTCAAGTATTTTCCGAACTTCCTGTTCATTTAAGTATATTAAGTTGTTCATTTGTGGTAATTTCTGGTGTTTCCGGTTCTAGCGTCGTTTGTTCTTTCTCTGCATAGAGCTTTTTTAGATAGTCAATCCACATATCATTCTCTATGTGTTTTGGTTCTATTAGTTCCTTTACCTCCATTCTTTGACCTTTTATGAAGCGCCACATTTCCTTTTGCAGACCGTAAAAATCATGTTCCATTTCTTTCAAAAAGCGATATAATAAATATAAATAATAATAATAATGCAGCAGGAGAAGAAGCAGCTGAAGAAGTCTCAAATACTATCAAAGAACTTCATAACTGGAAATCTCCTGGACCAAACGGAGTTCAAAACTTCTGGCTAAAAAAGTTTTGGAGTGTTCATGAGTGTTTGTCAATGTTGATTAATCAGGTTATCTCTAATCCACAGGAAATACCATCATTTTTCACACAGGGAACCACTTATCTAATACCAAAGGATCAAAATAATATCCAAGATCCAGCAAAACACCGCCCAATTACTTGTCTTCCAACTTTGTACAAATTGGTCACATCCTGTGTAGCCCTGCGTATCCAACAACACTGTGTGTCTAAACAATATCATAGAGCCTCGACAGAAAGGATGCACTACAAAAAAGGAACTTTTTTACTGCCTTCACTGACTACAAGAAGGCCTTTGATTCAGTGCCGCATGAATGGCTGATAGATATATTGAAAATATATAAAGTCGATAATAATATTGTGATCTTTTTAAAATATATAATGACGGAGTGGAAGACTAAAATTCACCTTCCTGGTGAAAATAATATCGAAACTGAAGATATCCCAATCAACTCGGCCTTTTCCAAGGGGACTCGTTGTCCACTTTGATTCTGTTTAGCGATGAACGCACTATCTCAACTGCTGAATTCCACTGGCTCAGGTTTTCATCATCAAAAATAATAATACTGTGGTGGCGAAGTTCAATCATCTGTTGTATATGGATGATTTGAAATTAATGGCTTCCATTCGAAACCACCTAGATCAATTGCTAAAAATTCTAGAAACTTTCTCAAATGATATAACTATGCACTTTGGACTAGACAAATGCCGTATACTAAATATAGTAGGAGGAAAGGTTCAGCCTGGAGGTTTCGATAAGCAAGATGGCCAAAACATCGAGGCAATAGATGAAAATGATATGTACAAATATCTCGTAGTACAGCAAGCGCGAAAAATTTACTTGATAAACAGATTGCTAATTTAAGAACTTATTTTCAGGTACAGGCTGAGATATCTACTTTACATAGAGCAATTTTCGTAGTAGACAATATAACACCGCTTAAACTGAAATAACAAGAAATGCGCATAAACCACCTGACTAAGCAAGAAAAATTTTGCACCTGGATGAGTAAACGCGTAAATTGCACACCATGGGCGATATCTCAATGAGATCAGCCAAGTATATGTCGACAATACAGCATCGAACTATTGGTTGACATCAGGAAAGATGTTTCCCGAGACTGAGGGATTTCTACTTGTCATTCAGGATGAGGTTATTCCAACTAAAAATTACCTGAAATATATTGTTAAAAATCCTCAGGTACAAAATGACAATGCCGATATGGATGCCAAGCCCAAGAAACCATCCAGCATCTTACCGATGGCTGCCAGGCGTTCGTCGGCACTGATTATAAATAACCCCATGACTCAGTAGGAAATATTATCTACCAAGAACTAGCTGACAAACTGGGACTTCTCCAAACCGACCATCTTCCTTAATATCAATACGTCCCGGACAGAATACTTGAAAATAACAACTACAAGCTATACTTTGACCGCACTGTGCTTACAGACGAACCAGTGGCACATAATAGACCGGATCTCAGACTAGTTAATAAACATATTAGACAAACAACACTAATTGATGTGGCGATACCTAACACCAATAATTTACGTGTTAAATACAACGAAAAGATCGCCGAAAATACGAAAAGTATAGAGATCTAGAAATACAAATCAGGGACAATGGAGAATGGAAAGTACCCAGACATTACCCATTATTCTATCTACTACTGGTGTTATTCCCGAAAATCTCCTAGCGAACATAAAACAGATGGGTTTAAATGAATATTTTTATAAGGTCATGCAGAAAGCTGTACTCCTGGCAACGTCCAGATGTGTACGAAAATTTTTGTGAGATACTCCAGCATACCAAGTCACCTAGAGCTCGATAACACGGAAAGAGTCCCACCAGAGCTCAAACCTTTTGATACCGAGGTATCTGGTATTATTGAATGTTCCCCTTAGAAGTAGTGTGAGCCGTATGGCTAAATCTGGATGCAGCACTGTAAGGGAAATGTTAAAAATAATAGCTATAGAAATGTTTAGTATCATATTACAAATTATTTAACAAACAATAGCGAATAACTGCAGCAAGCTAGAACTCGATGAGGGAGTGAAAAGAGACGACTTAAAACTTATTGTATTAATTACCTTATTCCATCCAGGCACAAAGCGGCAACTTCAGGGTCATCACAATCTTGTAATCCAACACTAAAAGCAGCCAAAAACGAGGTCCAAGCCATCTTAAACATGGGTCTCACGTGTTCAAGATGTTTGGCTAGAGTAAATGGTGCTTGGACATGTGAAACAGATTCCATAAGATTCTTAGCGGCAGTGGAAATCGCCTCCATCTCCATATTAAAAAGAATTTTTCTTCTCTTTTCACTGTTGATCTGTTGTTTGCCTGGTTTGTTAACTGGATTTTTCATTTTGATCTCATGTCCCGATATTTCATCGTATATTTGAGAGAGGTATTCTTCGGGTACGTCTTTACTCTCGGTATTTCCTCTGTTCAGTTTGATATATTGCTCTTTGGTCATTTTGTTTTTGACTTGAGGCGAGTGTAGATCAGTCGTGAGCATAATTATAGAAAAACCAAGGACGTAAGCTGTATCTGCAGTTGCAAATAGACCATTGTTGGGGTTGCATTCACAGTATCTACTGGCGAATTTTTCCATCAGTCTATCAATCTTTTGCGCTTCACCTGGCAACCTGAAACAAAAGTTATTGAATGACATCGGCTAATGTTAGGACTACAATATATTTATGTATTACAAGTGTTTATTCAGCATTATAAGTCGTATAGCGCATACTTGACAGTTATGGAAACCACTTATGGAATAAACGTGTGTCTTTATTTCACAAAATTAAAAAAAATCGCTGGGACCCATCAACTTTTAAATTTAAATGTACTAATTAAACATAAATTTAAATATACAGGATGATTCACGCAAATCCAGCATAGTCCATGATCTTTATTTTTAATGACACACCCTCTATATTTTTGTTTTTAAAAGCTTGTTAAAAACCTGATTTCAACGCTATATCATGTAGGGTCTACTATAAATAATACAAGGTAAAATTTTGAAATCAATAATTTATTACGCTTTAAATAATTATTTTTTTATTAGCTAAATACAGACATCATATTTCTAAACTAGTATCAATAATATATTCATGAACAGCCAAAAACTATCTAGAATGTCAATAATTAGACTAAATCGGAAAATAATGCGGATTTTTATCTGACCCTTTTTTATGTATTGACATCTTATATTAAAATAGTAAATTTCTACCTAAAAACTAATTTCTTTCAGAAGTAATAATAAAATATTTAACTGAGACCAATCGAATTGAAATTTTAATAATATAGTTACGGGAATAATTGCAGAAGTCAAGATGAAGTGGAAAACTTATTCAGGCAAAGGTATCCTCAGTTTCCTAATATTGCGCAGAGTACTGTGGCTAAAATGCATGCACACTTCAGAAAACTTGTACAAGAAAAATCATTAGAAAGGAAACCGCACTTAAAGATAATGTGAAAGTGGATGTTCGTGAAGTTCATGTCAAATTCTTCTTATTCGAATACCTTCTTCTATCGAAGATCGACAACTTCAGCAAATTCTTCTCAGTACTGGGCCTTTCTCAGCGACTCGTTCAAGCCCAAGCTTACCAAATCTCGTATGTTTTTAGGCCATGTCTTCATCCTGGTCCAGGTTTCTTGTTACATGTCCGAGATATGCAGTTTTTCGCTTTTTTCAAAGAGCTCACTTTCTCTCCTCATTCGGCGGTGAACTTTCAAGTTGCTGTGATGTGGTAGTCCAAGGCCTTCTTAACATTCGCCTATATACATAGTTTTCAAAAGCTTCAGGTCAGTCCAAACTGGCAACTTTAAGCGGCCATTTCACAAATTGTATCTTATTTGCAGATCGAATGATCTATCCTATACGAAGTTTCGCATTTTCAAAAAGTTTGCACTGGCTATTTCAATTCGGACTCCAATTTTCAAGTCAGGATTTAGATCTTCCCTGATCCAGCTGCCCAACTATTTAAACTTGGAAACTTTAATTATTTCTGTACCGTATACATGTGCACTGGTTGGTCCGGAGTTCGGTTTACCACTAACATCGTCGTCTTTGCGGAGTTAATTTTTAAACCCAATAGATCTTCCACTAATATCTTGTCAAGCAGGCGCTGTAAACCTCCAGGTATCTGTGCAATTTTAACTTTCATCGGCATATCTTAAGTTATTTTTATGGCATCATCTAAGCCTTCAACTACGTCTATGAATACAATTTCAGAGTACATGTTAAAAAACAAAGAGCTCAGTACGCAGTCCAGACTCACTCCACGTTTAATTGGAACAGCTTTTGTTAGTGCGTTTTAAAAATTGACTAATTTGATGTAAAATTAATTATAACAACAAAGTGGACAATATCTAGACGTTGCGATCTAATAATTTGTCTATAAAAGAAGTGTGCAAAATTTGAAAAGGATCGATCAAGTAGTTTTTAAGATACAATGAACACCGACTTGAAAAAAATTATGCCGAAAAAAATTCCGCGTATAAAAAAACGTATCTTTTTATATTCACACAGTATCGTCTATTCCAGGTCCCTATAGTGACATGTTTCCTGTTAAAATATCTTTAGTATCTTTTTGCTCATGCTCTCGACGATCACTCTCAAATTTTAACTGGATATTCTTGAAGAGTTATACTATCAAATAAAAAAATAAGATAAATCGTCAAATAAAACCCTACCACTCCCACTAAATTTAATATAATAAGACTAAAGCCATGACAGTTACCACCAGGTACTAAAACAAAAACCTAAATTTGAACTTAAAGCTTTTATTGACTGTGGCAGAATTGATTTTATAAAGTGTTTTTCTTTAGGATTATACTGGTATTGTATAATATTGGTTTTCGCGAGAATTAATTGAGCTTGTTATACAGAAAAAAATAGCTTACAGGAATTGTAAAGCTTCAGGCAACTCATATGAGAAATTTTCGGTGTTAAGGGAAAGATGTAAATCATTACAAGCAGTATGTTATAAGGACTATTTAGAGAATATTCAAGTAAATATTTCAATTAAATGGCCAACTATATGGCCTAGGAGACAAATTCGTTAAACTTCCCGTGCTCGAATTGGTATCACTAAAGTGTTATGATCATTTCGGCCTATCCCAGCCATCGTCAGACACTTGGGCTGATACAAATTCAAACTCGGAAAGTAAAACGAATGTCTCCCAATCTTCACTACCGTGTAGTTAGCTTATAAAGGCGCCCTCTATTTTGAAGGCCGTGAACGAAACGATATGAATAATCGTTTTCTGTATCCTTTATGCTATGCGAAATGTGTAAAGAATTAAATCTTTTAGCGAAAGCCGCTATCGCTGTATGTATTAAATGGCCAACTATATGGCCTAGGAGACAAATTCGTTAAACTTCCCGTGCTCGAATTGGTATCACTAAAGTGTTATGATCATTTCGGCCTATCCCAGCCATCGTCAGACACTTGGGCTGATACAAATTCAAACTCGGAAAGTAAAACGAATGTCTCCCAATCAAAAGATTGGGAGACATTCGTTTTACGAATTTTCCCAATCAAAAGATTGGGAGACATTCGTTTTACTTTCCGAGTTTGAATTTGTATCAGCCCAAGTGTCTGACGATGGCTGGGATAGGCCGAAATGATCATAACACTTTAGTGATACCAATTCGAGCACGGGAAGTTTAACGAATTTGTCTCCTAGGCCATATAGTTGGCCATTTAATACATACAGCGATAGCGGCTTTCGCTAAAAGATTTAATTCTTTACACATTTCGCATAGCATAAAGGATACAGAAAACGATTATTCATATCGTTTCGTTCACGGCCTTCAAAATAGAGGGCGCCTTTATAAGCTAA
This sequence comes from Diabrotica balteata, assembly GCA_918026665.1. Taxonomy (NCBI): domain Eukaryota; kingdom Metazoa; phylum Arthropoda; class Insecta; order Coleoptera; family Chrysomelidae; genus Diabrotica; species Diabrotica balteata. Next base: position 178,740 of record CAKJVB030000004.1, read on the forward strand.
CTACACGGTAGTGAAGATTGGGAGACATTCGTTTTACTTTCCGAGTTTGAATTTGTATCAGCCCAAGTGTCTGACGATGGCTGGGATAGGCCGAAATGATCATAACACTTTAGTGATACCAATTCGAGCACGGGAAGTTTAACGAATTTGTCTCCTAGGCCATATAGTTGGCCATTTAATACATACAGCGATAGCGGCTTTCGCTAAAAGATTTAATTCTTTACACATTTCGCATAGCATAAAGGATACAGAAAACGATTATTCATATCGTTTCGTTCACGGCCTTCAAAATAGAGGGCGCCTTTATAAGCTAACTACACGGTAGTGAAGATTGGGAGACATTCGTTTTACTTTCCGAGTTTGAATTTGTATCAGCCCAAGTGTCTGACGATGGCTGGGATAGGCCGAAATGATCATAACACTTTAGTGATACCAATTCGAGCACGGGAAGTTTAACGAATTTGTCTCCTAGGCCATATAGTTGGCCATTTAATACATACAGCGATAGCGGCTTTCGCTAAAAGATTTAATTCTTTACACATTTCGCATAGCATAAAGGATACAGAAAACGATTATTCATATCGTTTCGTTCACGGCCTTCAAAATAGAGGGCGCCTTTATAAGCTAACTACACGGTAGTGAAGATTGGGAGACATTCGTTTTACTTTCCGAGTTTGAATTTGTATCAGCCCAAGTGTCTGACGATGGCTGGGATAGGCCGAAATGATCATAACACTTTAGTGATACCAATTCGAGCACGGGAAGTTTAACGAATTTGTCTCCTAGGCCATATAGTTGGCCATTTAATACATACAGCGATAGCGGCTTTCGCTAAAAGATTTAATTCTTTACACATTTCGCATAGCATAAAGGATACAGAAAACGATTATTCATATCGTTTCGTTCACGGCCTTCAAAATAGAGGGCGCCTTTATAAGCTAACTACACGGTAGTGAAGATTGGGAGACATTCGTTTTACTTTCCGAGTTTGAATTTGTATCAGCCCAAGTGTCTGACGATGGCTGGGATAGGCCGAAATGATCATAACACTTTAGTGATACCAATTCGAGCACGGGAAGTTTAACGAATTTGTCTCCTAGGCCATATAGTTGGCCATTTAATACATACAGCGATAGCGGCTTTCGCTAAAAGATTTAATTCTTTACACATTTCGCATAGCATAAAGGATACAGAAAACGATTATTCATATCGTTTCGTTCACGGCCTTCAAAATAGAGGGCGCCTTTATAAGCTAACTACACGGTAGTGAAGATTGGGAGACATTCGTTTTACTTTCCGAGTTTGAATTTGTATCAGCCCAAGTGTCTGACGATGGCTGGGATAGGCCGAAATGATCATAACACTTTAGTGATACCAATTCGAGCACGGGAAGTTTAACGAATTTGTCTCCTAGGCCATATAGTTGGCCATTTAATACATACAGCGATAGCGGCTTTCGCTAAAAGATTTAATTCTTTACACATTTCGCATAGCATAAAGGATACAGAAAACGATTATTCATATCGTTTCGTTCACGGCCTTCAAAATAGAGGGCGCCTTTATAAGCTAACTACACGGTAGTGAAGATTGGGAGACATTCGTTTTACTTTCCGAGTTTGAATTTGTATCAGCCCAAGTGTCTGACGATGGCTGGGATAGGCCGAAATGATCATAACACTTTAGTGATACCAATTCGAGCACGGGAAGTTTAACGAATTTGTCTCCTAGGCCATATAGTTGGCCATTTAATACATACAGCGATAGCGGCTTTCGCTAAAAGATTTAATTCTTTACACATTTCGCATAGAATAAAGGATACAGAAAACGATTATTCATATCGTTTCGTTCACGGCCTTCAAAATAGAGGGCGCCTTTATAAGCTAACTACACGGTAGTGAAGATTGGGAGACATTCGTTTTACTTTCCGAGTTTGAATTTGTATCAGCCCAAGTGTCTGACGATGGCTGGGATAGGCCGAAATGATCATAACACTTTAGTGATACCAATTCGAGCACGGGAAGTTTAACGAATTTGTCTCCTAGGCCATATAGTTGGCCATTTAATACATACAGCGATAGCGGCTTTCGCTAAAAGATTTAATTCTTTATAAATATGTCAAGTAATCCCCACACTTTTGGAGGCATGTTAGTGCTACACGTGGGTCTATTGCTTATCCTAATGTAATGTCTAATAAAGGTGGGGATGTAATAGCTCGAGAGTGGTGAGAAAATAGTCAATTTATTTGCCAGTTATTTTTCAGGTACATATACTGATAGTATAATTTACCTAATTTTGAATTAGGTAATTTTGGACTATAGTGTGGATTTCCAGATTCACAACTTTAGTCTGACTGATGCTTTTGAGGGGATTATGAGTTTAAAAACTACAATTCTTCAGGGCCTCATGGTATACCTGCGGCATTTATTTTTCCCTTTGTAAACCCTTACAACAAATTTTCAATTTATCATTGCCATCATCCGTATTTCCACAATATTGGAAAAATAATTTTCTTACACCTATCTATAAATCTGGCAATGGTGAGTGTGTTAATAATTATAGAGGTATAATATATAATATAGTATATACAATTATAGAGGTATAACTATTCAATCAGCAATCCCGAAACTTCTTGTTAAATTGGTATCGATAAATCTCACCTGGGCTTGCAGAAACATAATTCTTGATTAACAACATGGATTTTCTAACGGGAAGTCAACAGTCCTTGTCAATTACCAACAATACTTGTTGGGTGCATTTGACAATAAAATTCATGTCCACACCATTAACACTGATTTCTAAAAGGCCTTTGACCGGGTTAATCACAAACATTTGTTTTACAAACTTCTTGCATCTGGCTTTGGTGACCGCATTGCATCGAGCAAACAGACAAAAGAGGGAATGTAAAGGTATTGGGGGCAAAAATATTATTAGACATGAAATGCCATCTTAAGAGGCCACATTAAACAAGGAAAGAGAGTCTTTCCTTGTTTAAGAAATCAAATTTACTTGGGTTATGTTATTGCTGATGTTATTGTTTGTCCCAACTGTCACATGAAATCTTATTTATATTATCTATTGAAGTTTTTTAACAATTGTGTCACATTTTAGACTATTCTCTTTATTATTTAATTAAAACTTTCTCGTCTAAGATTCGTTCTGAAAAATATTTTATAGCTACTTTAAATTTGGCGCATTCGCATTTCCGGATATGTCCGCCATCAGAGGCCACTTTTTTGGTCTCCTTTTCATAACGATTAGATTCCCTCTTTTGTCTTTTTGCTCGATGCCCCATTGTTAATTGGATTAAAAGTTTTCTGATGGGACGTACACAGCAAGTTCGTATTAACAATTATATTTCAAAAGAATTGCATCGTTGTTCTGGTGTTCCACAAGGCTCTCATTGTGGTCCTTTTTTTAACTTGTTCATTAACGATATTGGTAAGGCACTCAATAACCCACACTTTCTGCTGTTTGCTAATGATCCTAAGTTATTTTGTTGTATACATGATAGAGAAATCTATAGATAGATTTCTTGCAAGATGATGTAAATAATATATATTTATGGTCGAACCAAATGGTTTAAGCTTAAATCCAACTAAATGTTCTTGTATTTCATTTGGTCGTATAAATAATCTAATAGCTAATATCTATATTCATAATGATGTACTCTTGGATTCAGTTACTGAGATTATAGATTTGGGTGTATTATTGGATTGTGGATTGACATTTAGAAGCCAGTTTCTTAATATTAAGGAAACATGATTTTGTAATCTAGGTTTTATTTATCGTAACAGTCATGGTCTCTCACCTATTGTATTCAAATTATTGTACAGCTCTCTGGTACGCTCAGATCTTGAATACTGCTCTGTTGTTTGCTCCCTATTTCATCAAGTCTATATTGATAGATTGGAGAGCGTTCAGCGGAAGTTTATAAGATCTTTAGTTTTTAAAGCACATATTAATATAATAAATACTAAAAATTAGAGATTATTCTGTAATAATGTCTCCATTTAACATTGCTACACTGAAGAATCGGAGGTTAAGAGCTGATCAAATTTTGTTTACTAAACAACGTTATTCATTGTTTGCCGTTATTAGCCAATGTGTATTTAAACACAATAGGTAGAACTCGACACACTGCACTCTTCTATATTCCTTTTCATAGAATTGATTATGCTTCTCATTTTTCCTTGTCGAGAATGTTCAGCCCTTACAATGACTGTTACTGGAACCATTCTGTCCAAACATTAATGTTTTCAAAAGGCAACTTCCAATTAATCTAAATATGAGATATTTTTTAACCATGTGTGATTCGATATACTGTTTTGATGTATAAATTTTTATTGTTTAATTGTTTCTTTGTTGTTGTTGTTTTGTATTTTATTGTAGAAGTACATTCGTGTAGCAAATTCCCATTTGTAAACAAACGCACGTGTTGATTCGCTCTCTCATTCATCAAGAGGCTATTAAATATAATTTATTGCCTCAAGCCAGACGGATTCTCATTTTACAGATACAAACATGCCAGTCTGTTTAAATTCAAATTGTAGCGTGTTGTCAATATATTGCCAAGTTAATATATTGTGTTTTATATGTTATAGTTATTGTTAAGTTATTTACTGGTCGTGTTATTTTTTAGAGTTTAGTTTAAGTGTTTAGTATTAAGTTTTATAGTGTGTAGTGAACTTTTAGTATTCAAAAACAAAGTATTTGTTAATCAAAAGTAAAAATAGCTTGCGGTAATCACTTTAATAAAGGTAAGAGAAACCAATATTTGAATTGATTGATGTTTCGAAAAGTTTTATTTCCTTTTTAGTCCATTTAGTCACGGTTTTTAATGTGAATATTAAAGAATCGCTTAGATTAACAAGAATTTTGACATATACATAGCTAACGGCAAAGAAAAAAAGTGATATTGTGCCGATGTGTGGTTTTGCCATGAGGATGAGTTGAATAAACTGACTAATTCTAAGCAACTTTTATTTTATACAGTTTTTGCACAAAGTCAATACTCATCAAGTTATTTGCGAGTGAATATGATCATTTTTTAATAAAAAAAAAACACGTTTTTAGATGGTTTTCCGCAAATAATTCAAAAAGTAAGTATTTTATCGAAAAACATATTTTTAGCAAAAATATGGCTTATAAAAAAGTTTAAAAAATGTTGTACTTATACCTATATGAAGTCTGTAGACTCAGTAAAAGCAGAGTTGTAGCTAATGAAAAGTAATTCAAATTCCAAATCGAATATTTCAACGAGAAGTATCAAAAAAAATTGAAGCACTTTTCGGGTAAAACTCGCTATTGGGGAAAGTAAAGTGCTTGTTGTTTTTATTCTTTCACTTTGAAATATTCCATTTGGAATTTGACGAATAAGAACCTACTTTTCATTAGCAAAAAAATGTGCTTCTGGCTTTGTACGTACACCATTTTTTACTATTTTATAAGCTATATTTTTGCTATGAATATTTTTTCGATAAAATACTTACTTTTTGAGTTATTTGCAAAAACCGTCTAAAAACCTTGTTTTTTGTTGTTAAAAAATTAACATATTCATTCCCATATAACTCGAAAAGTATTGACTCACTTTAGACTGAAAAAACTCTAAAGAACAAAGGTCGCTTAGAATTAGTCAGTTTATCCAATTCCTGACTTATTTTGAAAGTATGTTTTTTCACCCCTGACAATGGATGAAACTCACACCTAGGGCAAAACACACATCAGCACAATATAACTTTTTTATTTAACATGTTAGCTATGCGTATGCCAAATGTCATGTCAATCCAAGCTGTTCTTTGGGAAGGTTTTATCGTGAGTGAATGAAATATTTCTGGACTTGAAAAAGTATACAGAATGCAGTTTCATAACTTTACCGATATTTTCGATGATGCTGGTTTTATTACAATGCATATTATTTTTCCCTGGGCTATTTTGATATTCTCTTAATCAACTAAGTACATTAAGTTATTGAAGATAAATAAAATAACAAAAATGTGAAGCATTGATACAGCCGATGAACTCCTTGATATTGATTTAACCCTCACTTCACCTAAAAAAAAAGACCAGTACGGACATTTTGACGTTAAAACGAAGGAAATAATTATAAATGTATTTAAAACGGAAATGCAGAACCCTACAATGTCGAAACATCATCGAGCAATAAGACAAAAGAGGGAATCTAATCGTTATAAAAAGGAGACCAAAAAAGTGGCCTCTGATGGCGGACACATCCGGAAATGCAAAGGCGCCAAATTTAAATTTTTCGACACTTATCAACAGTAGCTATATAATATTTTTCAAAATGTGTCTTAGACGAGAAAGTTTTAATTAATTATTAATGATAAGAGTCTAAAATGTGACACAATTGTTAAAAAACTTCAATATAAATAAAATTTCATCTGACATTTGGGACAAACAATAACATAACCCAACTAAATTTGATGTCAAACAAGGAGAGAGACTCTCTATCCTTGTCTAAAGTGGCCTCTCAAAATGGCACTTCCTGTCTATCAATATGTTTACCCCTTCTACCTTTACATTCCCTCTTTTGTCTTATTGCTCGATGCGAAACATGCAATTTCTAGAGTAGCAGATAAAACAGGTACTGATATTATTTCTCCATTATTTATTTTAGAGTGCGCATTTTCAATATTTGTTTATTTAACAAATATTGTTACTTTTTATCTATTGTAGACGTGTGTAGCCGTAGTGTACGCAGTATGGTTCATGAATACGAAATTACGAAAACATTGTCGACACAAAAATCAGTTGAGCATCTTAAAAATATGGATGAATTCTATCCAGCATCCACCAAGAAGAATAATCCATCAATTCTTTTTTCAAAATGAAATACCCACAATAGACAAAGTTCTGAGGTTTGTTAATGAAGATTCGGTTTTGCCTAACTTCAAAAGAATTACAGGGGCGAAATTGTCTTGTGGAGACGAGAATTTCTGATAAAAATTAAGTCATACAGAAATGAAAACTGCAAAATTTACTACTGAGACGAGACTTGGCTAAACGCTGGTCACACCAAATCTAAAGTATGGGTCGACAATTCGGTAACGTCTTATAAACAAGCGTTTTTAGATGGATTTTCTACGGGGTTAAAAATCCTGCAGGTAAATGTTTATGTGCTTTTTTACTTCAAGTAAATTTTAAAATAATAAAATTTTCAGGAAAAGGTAAAAGACTAATAATCTGTCAAATTGGCAGTGTAGATGGGTTTGTTCCAGAAGGGCTGTGGATGTTTGAATAAAAAAAGTGAAACTACCATGAAGAGATGGACGAAAAATCTTTAGAAAATTAGTTTAAAATTATACTGTTCGATTAGAAGACTCCATCATCAAATTGGACAACGCATCTTATCATTCCAGAAAATTGGAAAAAAATTCCAACTACTGCTTCTAGAAAAGCTTCGAAAAAAGCTGACATCCGAGCGTGGCTGCAATAAATACGAGATGCAATAAATTATATTAGTCCAACTACGCGGCATAAATGTGTACAACACGTTCAACAAAAAGTAGAGTCCAAAATGTGGAAGTTAGACAATATAATACAGAACCATATCGAACCCATAATAATAAATCCAGACGAAGACAGCAGCATAAGTAGCTCCTCAGACTCTCGAGTAATTTAAATGGCATGTTTTTATGTATTGATAAAATTATGACAATGCTACTTTATTCAAAATGTTCACTTTGTTGTTGTTATGTATCTCCCAGTTAGTGAATATTTTATTTTAGCACATTTTTTTTCAATGGAATATTAAATTTTGCTCACAATGATTAAATTTCAATAAATTCTTACACTAATAGTTTTAAAAGTAAATATTTAAAAAAATCATATGATACACCTCAGTACGCCCCTGTTTGGCTTTCACGTACGTTTGTTGACAATTGGGATCTCTGTAGTGTTTTTATTGTTTCTAATTTTTTAATGTTAACGTCCACATATCATTTATTACTTGTAGCAAAATAACTAGGGATTCCTAGTTCAATCAAGATTTCGTTCAATGATCGTAAAATGGTGTCCCCTATTTTCAACAGAACGTGCCCTATTATTCTTCAGTTATCATCAGTTCGACTTCTTTTAAATTTTGAACTGTTTTATAAAGGTGCTCATAAATTTTTTATGTTCACATATCCCCGGACAAAAAATGTGGATCTATCGACAGATCGAGAATAAGTTATTTAATAATCCGTAATAGAGTTTAAATTTATTTACTCTCGTTTCGGATTGAAATTAGATCAATATCGAGAACGTGATATAAGTATAATAATTTACTAAATATTTTATGAAGATACGTCGATAGCAATTAAAGTAAACTGTGTACCCAAGCTTAAACAAGCCATTCAGAGCGGTACTGAGAATAAAAATATTCCACTATGTACCAACAATTTACCCATATAAATTACCATCAATTTTTGTACTCATTGCGTCGAGTAGGGACGATAAATCGAAACGCAACATTCTTCGTATAAATATTTTATGTTTATTGCCTTCTATTGCTAGTGTAAACAGATCATGGAATCGTTATATTTTCAATTGACGAATAATTCAGAACAAATTGCTGACACACGTTAGTAAGACATGTTTAAAATTTCCGCAATTATTTCCTCTTAGAAAATTACTTTCACGCCTCCTATGTCCATATACTTAGCTAGACCCATTAAGAATAACCCTTAAGCAACGAGCGATTTGTCTCGCCTGCAATAACGAAATAGCTCCCAGTTTGTTGTCATTGCTCTTATTATCTTTCATTAGTAAAATGAAACAACAAAGAAGTTCGTTTCTATTATCGAACAACCCAGCTTACCTTTTAAGAAAAACTGAGATGTGACTCTTCTATGAAATAATCTTTTCACTTAGAAGAAAGTAGAAATTATAGAAAATAGAACCACAACGGACTTGCCAATAATTAAGTACCATTTTTAGTTGGCACTCTTCGCTTTCGCTTTGACAAATACTCCCACTCTTGTTTCTCCCCAGCTGGTCTAAAAATCGAATTAATTTTCGTTGTGGTTCCTGTTGCATGAGGTTGTCTCCATCAAACGGCGGTAAGTGTAATTTCAATTCATCATTATCCAGCTATCTTCATACAGTGCTTCCTACAGTAAATTTTCTCTCTAGTCGTACAGATGTCGATGACTTCGATGACACTGAGGCAATTCTGTTTGCCGTTTTCTTTATATATTCAGTTCAGTCTATTCTATTTCAGTCTAGTGTATTGTGATAATTAACTGTACCTACATTGATTTGATGATGATGTGCTGATTGAGTCCACCGTAATTTGGTAAATTAATTAAATAATCTACGGTGCTCGAGACGTACCCATATACCTGTCGCGAGTGCAATCTGTCAAATGCCTTTATCTACGACCGTTCTATGAAAGATCGTTATTACCTGTGACTACCTGCCGCCGACTGTAAGTACAATATCGATTCTTTAATTTTTATGATTCAACGATCATCTTTTCTCCGGTGATACTAAATCGTTAGGAATTGATTTATAACTCGAGTTCACTGCCTTTCATTTATTTATGGTTTGTTTGTTTTGAATCCACCCCACGAACTTTTAATAGCAAAAATTTACGGTATCTATATACATACGATGTTTCGTCACAGTATAAAGAGGTTCCACAGTAGAACCACTCTCCGAAAAACTGGAAGTAAAATCTGTCAACGCGCAGAGCGACTGCGCTTATTTCTTAGTCGCTCGAGAACCATTCTTTTCGTTTTTTTGAATAATTGTTAGTATTGTGAAGTTGAACATGAGTAAAATTCGAAGTGGTATAATAATCTTAAACTTCCAAATTTGTTAAATATATCTGCCGATAGACCATATTTTTATCATGAAAATAATAAAATTGTCTTTTCTTTTGATACACCTCAGTTATTAAAAGCACTTCGTAATAACTTCTTAAGAAACAAATTTGTTATTGATGATATTATCGTTTCTTGGGAATTTATTAAAAAATTTTACGAACATGATAAACAATATCCTATACCTACAGCGCCAAAATTGACCGAATCACATATATCTCCTAACAATTTTGAAAAAATGAAAGTGAAATATGCTTCTCAGATATTTAGTAACACTGTTGCTGCCGGTCTGCATCTGTACATTAGATTTAATGTATTCGTCGAGGAAGCAACAACAACCGAAAGATTTATTAGGAACATTAATAATTTATTTGATATGCTCAATTCTTCTTCATTAAGATGAGCAACTAAGTACCAAAGACCGTATAGAGGAACCGATGCTTAGCAAGAATTTCTTAATACGTGTTTCCGATTGTTTAATAATTTACAGGTAATTAATTTTAAAGCTAAAAATGTAACACCAAGAATAAAATATGTTAATGGTTGGAAAATAACCATTAATGGAGTGATTCATTTGTGGAATCTACTACAGTCACACGGAATGGATTATTTTTTAACAAGGCGGATGAATCAAGATTGGCTAGAAACCTTTTTCGGTTCAATCAGGCAGCAAGGTGGCAATTGTGTTAACCCTACTCCGGTACAATTTACCGCAGCATTCAAAAGATATTTTTGTTTAGACATGATGCATTCCGGTACAGAAAATTGCGAAAGAGATGCAGGCCATATTTTGTTAAATTTAACCGATATATGTACCGACGATTATTTGCCTGAAACCACTGCTTTGGTTCCTGAAAACACTTTGGATGACCAAAAATATCAAACTTCAAATAAATTACAGAAAAACTTCACAAGATATATATGCAGTTATTTAATAAAAAAGTGTCTTAGGCAACATGTTTGTCTAATCTGTGAAGCATATGGGAGAGAGTATAATGAACTACACGATTCGTCTCTGTTTTGTTACGTTAAAGCCTACAGTGGTAATGAAACAAACGTTTTTGGCAAGCTCTATATGCCGAGCCAAAATTTTGTGCAGTATGTTACAGATTTGGAAATTATTTTTCCAGAGAATTTTCAAAATTTTAGTTATCAACCGAAAATCTTACAAAACTACCTTAGCTTATTCGAAAAAATACCTTATACGCATCCTTACAACAATTAATAGAAATTTTAAAGTATCTAAGACAAAAGGACATAGGAAATAAATAATTTGGAAACATAATTAGCTTTAAAACTTGTTGTTTGTTTGGGTTTATATAACTGCCGACACTAAATCCATTCTCAAATTTTAATTTTTTTTTACTTATAAGTCATGTTTTGTATACAATTTTATCCGTAAACTAATACTGACATTAATTTCTAATAAATAATCCTTTTTATATTTTTTAGTGGATAATATTGTGTAATGAATAACACTGGATATAATTTTCTTAAAAACGCATCAACTCATTCTCCTTTGATCACTGTATTTACTTATGGTTTAAAAATGGATTTGACTAGACTATCTCCGCAGACATCCTGACAATGCAGATGCTTTGTTGACACAATTTAACTTGAAAAAATAATTTTATTACCGTTTCGACTTCCAATTCGGACGTCGTTGTCAAAATACAAAATATTAATTTATTTTTGTATTTTGACAACGAAGTCTGACTTGAAAGAAACGTTAAGAAAATTATTTTTTCAAGTTAAATTGTAGCTTATTTCCGAATTAGAACAGTTGATATTCGTTTAGTTTATTAAAAAATTGTTGAAATTGTTAAAAATAAGAAAGACGAAGAGAATTTTTTTTATTTAAATTTGTGGCTAAAAATCACCATAAAACATAAAAAGCTTCTCGAGACTATTAAAAAACTTTTTACATTCATTTACGGTGATTTTAAGATTTGGTTTTACTGTAAAACCATGTAAAACTTTGCATAATATATAGAATAAATGGTTATCTTTTCAGCAGTTCGAATTTTAATTTATGTATTCTTGCACATTACGCGATTGATTTGACGAAAAGACTATTGCAAAATTTGATTAATTTTTTGCAGACTACAACTAAAACTAAACGAATAATGCAGAAAACACAAAAAATCGTCGATATAACCAAATTCACCTACGAAATGTAAATAAGGACAAAATTTCATAAATGTCAAAATTTTATAACAGTGGAGTAAACTTGCCTGCCGTTGGACGAATTATAAACAAGCGTTATGACGCGGTAACTTGAATTACTCCTCCTGGTTTAAAAACAGAGTATAGTAATGCCGTGAGAGCTTCGAAATTAACCTCCTTTTTATTTAACGTTTATATGACATGTAAAATATATTAAACACCATTAAGATTTTAAAACTTGCGCAATACCGTTGATATTTAAAATACCGTGAGAGACTATGACGGGACTGATGTGTCTGAATCGACCTTTATACTGTGGTTTCGTCAAGACAATATAGAAATAATCAAATACTATTAAAAAGTACTCTAATTTCTAAAAACTTTAAGAGTGGCAATAATATTTCTTTTACAGTCAATTTAAGTATTTATAGTTTTATACAATACAATTATAGTATATATATATATATATATATATAAATATATATATATATATATATATATATATTATATATATATATATATATATATATATATATATATATATATATATATATATATATATATTATTGTATATTTATACAATATTTAAGTATTGCAGTAAGTATTTGTTAATACATTTAAGGTCTAAGGAATTCTATTCATATAGTAATATTTAAATGCTTATTCTTCTTATGCTTATTTAAAGATTCGTAAAATACGTTGAATTTGATGTTTTGATTTCTACATCAGAAATCGTTCAGAACCATATCAAAAAACACTGAATTAATAATTTCCATCTACTGCATTAAGTATTCGAGTGACTTTCGGAAGGTAAGCACGCTTGTGTGACTGCGTTCGGTAGTGAAGCGAATAAACCAATATAGAAGCGGTAAGCCGTTCATTTAATTGAATATAATTTATTAGTATTTATAATTATTGTTAGTATAAAATAAAGAAATAATAACAACAGACGTTGAGAGCAGGTCTGTCTTAATAAAATAGGCCAGGCCTTAAACAAAAATGATTAGATTATTCAAATGTATTTATATTAGTTATCCAAATATGGCTTACCGCCAGCAGCCTGTGTACTTGACACACAGGAACCATTGCAAATCCAACCAAAATATGCTTATACAAGTAAACCAGGCACTTTTGAAGAAAATTACCAAAATCGCAAAACGAGCACTCTATTCAATGCTTGGAAAGCTTCCGAGAGCCACAAAACTAAATTCTCTGATACAGTAAGCACACTTGAAAGAGAACTACACAGTTTAAATCTCAATATACAGAGTTGGCAACAAAAGTCAATTTAAATGAAAAAGAAAATGAAATAGAATATTTAACAAACTAAGAAGAACTCGATAAGGAGACGGAGAGGATTAGAGATAAATCAACAACAGCAAGAAACGTAAGATGTATACCTCCCCATACATCTCACCACAAAAACCCAGCTGCAAAGAAACTACAGTTAAGAAAGCCAAGATGCCTCCACATGTGTTAGAGGAAGGCTTCAAAGAATATGATGGCCTATATAACTTCCTTAAATCAAAGTTAAATAACTTTACTACTAAACTTGTGAATAGTTAAGATATAAAAGTTAATGAACCAGACGGTAAAGAGTACAGAAATTTAATAAAACCCTTAAGAGAGAAAAATGTCCAATATCACTCATACGAAAACAAACAGGAAAGACCGCTAAAAGTTATAGTAAAGAGATTACATCACTCTTGCTCGTAGAAAAAAAATTATTGAAGATCTGCAAAGAAGATGCTATAAAGCTATAGACGCAGTTAACAAGCTAAAGTCACGAACCAAACAGCCATTAGACATAAACAAAATATATGGGATAACGGACGTCCTAGGAACACGAGTTTAAATTCAGCCTTTTAAAAATTCCAAATTAATAGCGCAATGCAAACTTCTTCTTCTTCTTCTTAAAGTGCCCTCTCCTCAATGGAGGTTGGCTACTACAATTTTAAACTCTTCTCTATCTTCAGCTGTTCTTATTAGCTGTTCAAAATTTAGCCCTGTCCATTGTCGGATGTTTCTGAGCCATGATAGTCTTTTCCTTCTAGCCTCTCTTTCCTCGATTTTTCCTTTCACTATAAGTTGGGCATATTGGTACTTATTATTTCTCAGTATGTGGCCTAGGTATGATGTTTTTCTTACTTTTACTGTGTTAAAAAGTTCTCTTTCCTTGCCTATTCTATGCAGCACTTCTTCGTTTGAGGTATGCGATGTCCATGAAATTTTGAGTATTCTCCGGTAGATCCACATTTCAAAGGCCTCCAATTTATTTACGGTTGATGCTTTAAGGGTCCACGTTTCAACTGCATATAGAAGAGTCGACCAGACGTAGCATTTTGATAAACGTAGTCGAATTTCGAGTTTTATTCGAGAATCACAAAGCAGTTTTTTTATTTTTTCGAAGGATTTTCTAGCCTGTTTATTCTCGATCTTATTTCTTGATCAGGATTTAGGCTGCTATCGATCCAACATCCCAGGTACTTAAATCTATTGACCTGTTCTAAGATGTGCCCATTTATTGTGCAAGGTTGAGGTACGTTTTGGTTTTTTCGGATTGACATCACTTTGGTTTTTTTAATGCAAACGATGTCAAGCATATGGTCACACATGGAAGCTCTATGCTAGAGGACCAAGGTGTGCTAAATGTACAAAAAACATCTTACTAAAGATTGCGACAAGCCTGAAAATGTTAAACAAAAGTATGTTCGTTGTGGAGAAAACCATCCTGCCAACTACCGAGGATGTATCGTCGCAAAGGAAATGCAAAAGATAAAAAACAGAAATCTGAAAAAATTGAATTTGCCACACACTCCAGACAGAAGGACAACTGAAACCAAGTCAAATATTGGTGAAAGAAAACACACAGACAGGTACTAGTAATAAGAAATGCAGTGCGGTAACAAAAGGTCGGAATGAAAATTATAATGATAAATATCAAAAAACAACAGAGATTTAAAAGGAAACAGAACATACTCTACAAATGATATTACAGGAATTAAAAAAATTAAATGAAAGAGTCACTTCCCTGGAATATAGAGCTCAAGGTGCTATTCCGAAGGTAAGAAATGGCTAATAGCCTTAGAATTGTCACATGGAACGCCAACGGGTTGCTTAAACATCAACAAGAACTGCAAGCAATCCTTGACATAGAAAAAATTGATTTGTGTCTTGTTTCTGAAATGCATTTCACAAATCAGTCCTATATTAGATTTAAAGGGTACAAGGTATACCACACAGTACGTCCTGACAATGCGGAGAAAAGAGGCAGCGCAATCATCATCAAAGATAGTATTTACCATCATGAAGAGATGGAATATAAAACCAAATATATTCAAGCTAGTGCAGTAAACATAAAAACTAAAACTTTTGAAATAAATGTAAGTTCAATATACTGCCCACCTAAACATTCCATTAAAAAAAGCAGTATACTGAATTTCTGAAAAGCTTAGGGGAAAGGTTTATTATTGGAAGTGACTTGAATGCAAAGTACACACACTGAGCTCTAGAATAACCACCATTAAGGGAAAGGAGCTTTTGTTAGCTATGAATGAACATAAATGTGAAACACTTTTAACTGGTAGACCAACCTACTGGCCTACAGATAGAAACAAGATCCCTTATCTAATAGACTTCTTTATTTGTTGGAACTAAAATTCTGATCAATTGCCCATAGTACTAACCATGAGTGACAAGATTATTAAAAAAAACAAAGTAACCCTACACTAACAAACAAATTGACGGATTGGGCAAGTTTTAAACTGAGCCTTGAAAACAAAATAAATCTAAATGTACCACTATAAACCGCAGGGCAATTAGATAAAGAAGCAAAATTGTTTGAGAACAATATCCAGCAAGCAGCATGGGAAAATACTACTACACTGAAACCTAGGTTAAAACGAAACAATTATCCAAAGGAAGTAATAAACATGATAATTGAAAAACAAAGTTTGAGAAGAATTTGGCAACAAACAAGGTAGCCTCAAAATAAGACTAAGCTTAATCGTGCAAGTCAACAACTCAAAAGGACTATCCTACAATTAAAGAATGACTCAATTAATTCTTCCTTACAGGAGTTAACAGATGAAGGTAGTACAGATTATTCCTTATGGAAAGCTACTAAAAGACTGAAAATACCCATTATTCACGCTCTGCCTATTAAACTAGAAAATGGAAATTGGGTCAGAAGTAGTGCACAAAAAGCAGAGCTATTTGCTGCATATCTTGAAAATACATTCAAACCAAATGAATCTCAAGAGGATGAAGAAAGATGGGAGGAACCTGTTCAATTAGAGAAAGAAATTCGGCTAACTACACCAAAAGAAGTGATGGAAGCAATAAGGGAAAATATTAACCCGAAGAAAGCTCCGGGCTATGATTTAATTACGGGTGAGCTGTTGAAAAATCTTCCTTGAAGAGCTATCGTAAAATTACTTATTAATGCTGCGTTCAGACTAAAATATTTACCAATGATATGGAAAATGGCAGAAGTCATTATGATTCCTAAACCAGGAAAACCAGCACATGAGGTTTCGTCATAAAGACCTATATCTCTGCTCCCTGTAATATCGAAGCTGTTTGAGAAACTGCTCCTCAAGAGAATAAAACCGATTATTGAAGAAAAAATTTTGATTCCGACACATCAATTCGGATTTAGAGATAAGCACTCAAAAACCAGCCAGGTGCACAGAATCACGAATATTATCGAATGATCTTTAGAAGAAAAGAAAGTCTGTTCAACTGTCTTCCCTGATGCTGCACAGGCTTTTGATAAAGTCTGGCATGAAGGTTTAATACATAAACTAAAATGTTTTTTAATGTTTTTTACCTAAACAGTACTCATAACTTTTACAATCGTACATAAAATAACGACATTTTAGAATTAAGCAAGAAGACTGTTATTCGGACTTAAAAGAAATTAGAGCAGGCGTTCCACAAGGCAGTGTGTTGGATCCGGTCCTATACCTACTATACACGTGTGATATACCTGTACTGGAAGACAACACAGTTGCCACTTTTGCTGATAATACAGCTATCCAAGCAGTAGGAACGACTAGTGAAGAAGCGACCAACAAGGTCCAAATAGCAGTAAACCAAATCCATAAATGGATACAAAAATTGAGAATCAGGCTGAATGAAGCTATTCGTATATCCTCCCATGTTAATTTCACCAACAAAAAAATATAATATATACCAGTTATAATCAATAATATCCAAGTACCATATGCAGATAAGTATTTGGGTATAACATTAGATGCAAAGATACGCTGGAAGGCTCACGTAAAGAAAAAAAAGGGAAGAACTAAATATAAGGTACAAAAAAATGTATTGGCTAGTTGGAAGAAACTCCACATTATCGATGCATAATAAGTTATTACTTTACAAACAAATATTGAGACCTGTATAAACTTATGGATGCCCACTATGGGGTGTACTAGACCAAGTAATATAATAATAATACAAAGATTCCAGAATAAAATACTGAGAAATATTGTAGATTGTCGATGCATAATAAGTTATTACTTTACAAACAAATATTGAGACCTGTATAAACTTATGGATGCCCACTATGGGGTGTACTAGACCAAGTAATATAACAATAATACAAAGATTCCAAAATAAAATACTGAGAAATATTGTAGATGCTTCTTGGTATGTCACAAACAGTGACCTCCATAATGACCTAGGAATGGAAACTGTGGACATAATCATAAAGAAGATGGCAGGAAGTCACGAGCAACGACTTCATAGGCACGAGAATATTGAGGAAATACAGCTTCTCGATACTACTGGGCACACTAGAAGATTGAAGAGGACAAAACCTTTTGAACTAGTTTGGGTGATAGGTGATAGTAAAAAGCAGAGCATAATGCTTGCGCGCGTGTGCATGTTAGAGTAGTGAACTATCTTGTCGGTTAAGATAAGATATGCTAAGGAGCAAGCTCTTAATTTTAAGGAACAGTGGTAATTTAGGTTAGATTAAAATTGCTCATTGGTCACTTATGACCAGATTGTAATTGTAATAATCATTATCGTAGTGATACTTTTTTTTTACTTAATTAGATGGCTTTGGTAAAGACCAATTAGCCAGACGATTTTTTTAACTATAATAATTTAAAAAAGAAAACTTTAAAAGAAAACTCATCCTTCTTCACAATAACAATGCTTAAAGTATTAGTAGTGCTTAAAGTTAAGAGTGAGCAGTGTTATCGTAGTGATAATTATGGAATAAATAAAAATACAAAAAATTTACTGTATTATATCGTAAATGGGTTCTAATAAAACTAAATAGGCGAGACAGTGAAGCGGTAAAAAACACAAACCTAACAATTTTTCATCTCAATAAAACTTATTGCAGTCGATTCGTAAGAGCATTAGGAAATTTTGTGTATTTCGGAAAAGTGTATTTCGAAGTGATGAAAAATAATAAATTTGTAATGCGGAAATAATTGACAGAAATAAGTTAAATACACACTACATAATAACCCGCTAGGTTAATAGCGGGTTTTTGGGGTCGGCGATCACGAATATCATGACGATGATAGTCTCCGATGCACTTGATTCACAAGACGGGCCTCATATCCTAGAGTTTTGTTCAAAAACGATACAAAATCAGTGCAAAGTCATTACTCGGGGTGTTTAAGGGTCATTGAACACGAAAATCATGACGACGATGGTCTCCGATGCACCTGATGTGCAGAACGAACTGATTTTGTATCAGATTTCCATACAGATGCAGGTGACAAATCCCTTCTTAAGCCACAGGTGCCACGGGAACCATCGTCGACATGACATACGTGATCAGCTCCCAAAAAACCCTGAATAATGACTTTGCACTGATTTTGTATCGAATTTTCACAACACTGCAGGAGACGAAATTCGTCCTGGGCACCAGGTGCCTCGGAGACTATCGCCATCATGATATTCGTATTCAGCATCCCCAAAAACACCTCGAGTCAACCCCGATATTGAAGCTATTTTCGAATTACAAATTTATTATGTTTCATGACTTCGAAATCTACTTTGGAAAATGTAGTTGCCTTGTTCAATAATGCAATTTTCATTTCGACATGATCACTTTATTTCACAAAATTTCCTAAAGTTCTGATGAATCGAACGCAACAAGTTTCATTAAGATCCACCCAACTGCAAAACTTGGTTGGTTTATTACTTCATTGCCTCGTATAAAAGGCAATATCAAAACTCTTACCTGAATCCATCTAAGAAATGTCTAAGAGCAGCAACAAAGTCCATGTTGGTAAAATTCATTTGATCCACGTAAGTATACATGCACTGTTTGCTAAATTCGTCGTTGTCACCTAAAAATTCCCCGATAAACGTCTTGTCTAGACGTTCGTCATTATGCAGAAATTTGGCCACATCTTCTTGACTAGGACCCAGTAAACCTTGTTCTTGAAGGTAGGAAATACCTTTTCGCGGCTTTCGGTTAAACATGTCGATACCAGTCTCCCAAACCTAAAAGAGAAGAAAACATTGTTGCCAGCGGCGAGAGGTAAGCGGCTATGTACTTGACACGCATACAGTATGATATAAGTTGCAAATGAGGGTGACAGTGAATATGTGGAATTCATATTTTCGTGATTATAAACAGTTATTCGTTGAATGTAAACTGTGGAAAACTGTTATACATTATATTAACGTTATACTCCAGTCGTCAGAGACGAAAATTCTACTGAACCTCTAAAAATCATACGAACAAGCTAAATTTTGAAGAGCATATTAATTTTGGGACCTCAAAACAGATGCACGAAGTTTACTTGTTTTACTCCCGAGCTTCTGCCTAAAACCCCCCTCGTAAGGGGTAACAACGTAAAAAAATCAATTTACCAAGAATCTGTACGCCTAAAAAAAATGTTTTGAATAAAAAATATAGCTGAGATAATTTTAAACAAAAATGTTTATTAGCACTTTTCGTGTAGAATAAACCGTTCTCTTACAAACAACGCTTGAAGCGACCGTTGATTTTGAATGCCAGTTACGCGCGTGAATTTTGTCGTATCGACAAAAATCAAGACGCGTTTTAAAGGTTAAGAATTCAGCTTTCATATGCAATTTTTGTATTTTGCCGCAAATAAACTTAGATTTTATACAGGTGTTAAATAAATAAACGTGGGAAGATTTTTGCCATTTTTTATGATTTTCACAAGTGTTGGGAATTTATCTTTATTATACAGCCAGCAATTGACGGATTTGTAGTTTACTGTTTTTATTTGCGAAAAAAAAAACTAAATTCCTACAATATATAAAATTAACAATATAAAAAACTAATTAATTCCCATTATATTTGACACAGTCTATAGAACAGTAGCAACGAGAAATTTTGGGTAACATGATAGAACTAAAAATTAACTAAATACATTGTATACAAATAATAAATATTCGTAACAACAAGATCAATACAATATATCCCTTTCATTGACTGGCCACTATGAAGTTTCGATTACTAGCTAATTAGAGCCTAACCTTTAAAACCTATAGCATAAAATTTTAGTTTTGAGTTTTGGCAACAAATGTGAGGTATTTGAAGTATCTTAAAAACGCTGGATTTAAACTTTCACATAACAAACGATCTAAAAGATTTAAAACTTTTTTTTCAATTACACTATTACGTTTTACAAAAAAAACCAAACTTTTGCAATAAACTACACCTAAAAACACCTCCTTGTGTTCCTCATGTAAAACTTTAAATTCTGCTTTTTTTATTCACATTTCAAATGCCTCATATTTGTTGTCACAAATCAAAATTGAAATTTCATGTCATAGGTTTTAAAGGTTGATCTCTAAAAATGGAAATTTTACTAGACTGGTCAATGAAGGTGATCAATTTTATTGATCTCACGAGAATCGTAAAAAATGGCAAAAATCGCGCCACATATATTTATTTAACACCTTTATAAAAACTAAGTTTATTCTGGGAAAATAAAAAAACTGCGTACGAAAGCTACACTCTTTACCTTTAAAATGCATCTTGATTTTTATCGATTGAACACTTGGATAAAAAGATATCAAACTTTTACCGTCGAGCTGGTAAAAATTTTATTTACCATAGGTTTCGCGCGCATAACTGGCATTCAAAATCGACGGTCGCTTCAAGCATTTTTTCTAAGAGAACGGTTCATTCTACACAAAAGTGCTTATAAACATTTTTTGTTTAAAATTATCTCTGCTACATTTTTTATTTGAAACATTTTTTATACGGCGTACAGATTCTTATCAGGTAAATATATTTTTTTGCTTTTTTACCTTCCTACGATGGGGGTTTCAGGGGGAAGCCCGGCGGTAAAAGTGGTAAACTTTTGTGAATCTTTTCTGGGGCTTTAAATTAATATCCTCTGCAAAATTCAGCTTACTCGTATGATTTTTATTATATTATACAGGATGGGATATTAGTAAATATGTGCGACAAACTTCAGGGGGTAATTCTGTATGAAAAAATAATTACAGTTCGTTATATGTCCTCAAATGCTTCATTTTCAATAAACGGGGTTTTGAAGTTTTTCTTACAAACTAAATACTTATTTATTGCTTTGTTATTGCGCATTCTTTGACATACAATTAAGAATTTTACAATGACAATGACGAATCTGACAATATGTAGTTTGGTGTGATAGTGGAGGGTTATCGGTAAAATGTTGGAGGACAAAAGAAAATATACTTGCTACTTTATCCTTCATGCTATAGAGATATAAGACAAAATGATAGAGACATAAGACAAAAATATGAAAAGCACATACAATTGAAGTAGCAAAAACACGAATGAGAGACAGGAGTAGAAACAGATTGTAGTTAAACAAGGAAAGTAGAGATCTAGCAAAAACAAAATCTAAAGCAAGACAAACAATATTATCCAAAATAAAGCCAACAAACAAGGCTATAGATAAAAACGAAGAGAGTTTAAAAACAGATACAGAGTACTAAAAACACAGTACAATGAAAAAAAAAAATACAATATATTGCAGAAAAGTTCCGAAAACAGAAATTTAGTGTCTACCAGGAAGTGAAGAAGACAAAAAAGGGTTACCAGAGCAGGAGTATGTATAAGAGATCAAACGAAGGAATACTGTACGTGAAGTCCTTTCTAGAAATGTCACGATGGACAATGAGGTAAGGATGACAGCTCCCTGGGAGGACACACAATGGGTAAACTGTGGCCTAAGTGCTATGAGACTTAATTCGCCCTCCCTACCCTACAGATCCAGTGAGGTGGATCATATAATGTCCGAGTTGAAAAATTTCTTCGATGAGCTATTAAATGAAAATGTAAAAGAGAAAGAATTATGAAAATAAGAACTGAAAATGTCACTATCAAATTATACTATTAGTTAATTGTATATTGTTAATTACATATTGCTTGCCTAAGCCTTTTGCTAGGTCATGGTATGGATAAAATTTCTCAACACCAAGAACCTTGTATAATCACTTCGAAATATGTATTCCACACTACGAAAAATCTGAGATGATTCTAATCAAAATTTTTCTTACCGTCCCGAAATAATTAGCTAAGCATGCTGTATGGGTTTTCGTTAGTTTCAGATGCTGAAAATTGAAAATAGCTAAGCTGGAACAAGGCTACTAAACTAGAAGATCTAGCAATACTCGACAAGTTTAGTTATACTTACTACTAGTAGTGCAAAAAAGAGTAATAAAAATAAACAAAAAAGTATGATATTAAAGCTTGCAAGTTATATTTATAATATATACAAGAATTTTAGGGTTGGTATATTACGATCAATCCGTTAAAATACGTATTTGTTCACGTAAACGATTCAATTATATCTACATTTATGAGCCCGTCTAATTTTGTAAATAAATATAATTTTATGTCATCATAACTATTAAAGAGTTTCAAAAAGTCAATAAAAATTTAGCAAACATGTAATGCCTTCTTCTTTAAGTGCCGTCTCTCAATCGGAGGTTGGATATCATCATCACTATCTTTACTTTATCTACTGCTGCTCTAAGAGTTCTATAGAACTGCATTTAAACCGGTACCTCATCCTTTTGTCTTTCCCTGTATTATCAGCCTTAGCAGTTTAATAGCTTTAATTTGTCGTTAGTATTCAACACAAGTTTCCCATTTGCATCTTTCAGTATTCCCGGTTTTCTTGTTCTATTGTTGTGAGTTAATTCTTTAATTTTTTTATGTGTGTTAAAACAATCACATCTTTTCTGGTATTCTTCTATTTCTGCGCATTGTTCTTTTAGCCATTGTTCTTTCGCTTTCTTAATTCTGTATTTTATTTGTTTATCCATTTTTTTGTACATCTGATTATCTTTGTTCTTATATTGACGTCTTTTTTCCATTAAATCTAAAATTTCTTCCGACATCCATTGCTTCTTTTTATATCTGGTTTGTATTAGAATTTCTTTTTGACTTTTATCTATTTCTGTCTTTATTAATAATTTTTTTTCCGTCCCAGAATTTTGCAGAATTTGTTCTTTACCATTCATTAATCCGTTGTTGATTTCATCTGCCAGGCGTTGCCTTATGAGTGGGTTCCTTCTTTACTTGTATCGATTTTTGCATTTGTTGTTCTTCGCTCTATTATTTTCATTTTGAGCCTAATTTTGGTCACTACTGGGTTGTGATCTGATCCTATGTCGGCACTTGGATAGGTTTTTGCGGATATAATTGCGTTCTGGTATCTTTGTCTAACTAATACATAGTCTATTTGGTTTCTTACAATTCTCTCTTCTTGATCTGCTGATGACTTCCAGGTCAATTCTATTGACACCATTGATATTCAATCTATATCCGTAGTACATTTTTGAAGAGGCTCTAAAATATATTGATGAAGGCATCTCAATAAATGGAGTCAAGCTCAATAACCTGCGGTATGTAGATGATACAATAGTGTTTTCCAATACCATAGAAGGGCTGCAAAACATAATGAACAAAATAACGGAAATAAGTAGAACATATGGACTAGATAACTACATAACTAGAGCACGGAATAGTTGTGTTGAGATCTTTCTGTACCATGCTCTCAGGTTAGCAAGCCAGGATATTATTCTTCATACTCATTTAGTTAACATGAGAATTGAACGTGACTCATATTACAACTACTTAGGAACTATAATCAATGAGTCGTGGGACAATACCCAAGAGATTAAATGTCGCATCGGAAAGCCAAAAAGTGCATTCTTGACTAAGAGCTCGGTGTTCAAGAGCCATGACCTCACCCTAGAAACAAAAATAAACAAAGTAGAAACGTGGACATTGAAGGCGGAAACTCTATCAAAACTTCAGGCTTTTGAGCTATGGTCATACAAAAGGATTCTGAAGGTACCATGGACAGACAAAGTCACCAATGAAGAAGTACTGCGGAGGATGAACACAACCGCGGTTTTGGTCAATTTCGTGAAAAGCCGTAAGCTGCAGTACTTGAGACATATAATGAGAAATCAAGGCAGATATGAGCTACTCCAATGCATTTTGTAAGGTAAAATTGAAGGAAAAAGGGCCCCAGGACGAAGAATAATATCCTGGCTTGCTAACCTGAGAGCATGGTACAGAAAGATCTCAACACAACTATTCCGTATAGGAACCAACAAAGTCATCATAGCCAGAATGATCTCCAACGTTCGGAACGGACAGGCACCTTAAGAAGAAGAACCATATAACTGAATTATTCCAAGATGGTACACCAAATATACAAAACAATATAAATCAAGAAGGGCCTGAAATTTTAAAATCTGAATTTTTTTATATAATAAAATCAGTCAAAATAAAAGAAAAAAACGAAGTGAACCATCCAACCGCCCAGCTAAACTCTTTAAAATGATATAAAAAGACCACATCGGTGTTCTAGTTAAATGTTTTAATGATGTATATGCTACTGGTTAAATACCTGAGAAATGGCTGAAGTCTGTTTTTATAGCAATTTCGAAGAAACATCGGACAAAAAGATGCGACGAATACAGATTAATTATTAGTCAGATAAAGCCACATATTGAAATTTTTTCTTCGCATTATTCATTGCGAATGAGACCTAGATGAAACCTAGGTACCCGTAAGGCACTTTTTGGCTTAAATGTACTTCTCCAAAAATACCAAGACCAACGTAAAGATATTTAAATGGCTTTCATCGATTACGAATAGGCTTTCGATAGGGTAAAACCTGTAACCCTTGTGAACATATTAAGAAACAAAGGCATTGATAGTAAAGATCTACGTATCATATAAAACTTGTCAAAGTTTGAACAAAGTCGTACGAGTCGAAGGGAGATTAACCAACGAATGTTACAGTCAAAGAGGCGTCAGATAGGGATGCATTCTATCCTCGCTCTTATTTAATGTCTACTCGGATATAATTTTCAAACCTTATCTGTATTCGTCGCATCTTCTCCCCCACTGTTTCTTCGAAATTGCTATAAAAACAAACGTCGGCCATTTCTCAGGTATTTCACCAGTAGCATATACATCATTAAAATACTTAACAAAGCTTCGTAAGAGAATAACAATAAGGGAAGAAGCCAAAAATGTATGTAGGGATGGGGCAACGTAAAGAAAACGTAAACATTGTACGATTGGCGGTAAAAGTTTATTATTGCAAGTTAGAAATCTCTTGTTTTATTTTTTTTGTGGCATAGATTTGGTCATTCAGCCAGTCTCAAAAGGTTATAATATATTCCTTAAGAAAGTATATACACATAAGTACAGATTATTAAAAAGAAAATTTACATACAGATTATTAGTCTCAGACAAATGCACAGTGATATCCCTAAAACGAAATAGACGAATAATTAATAGAACACGTCGAAGGAAAATACAAGGACACTCGCTTCTCGTCTAGGGGTCCGTCAAGACATTTATTTTAACAGACAAACAATACTGGACCACGGATAAGGTATTATTACATCTAGGATAAACAAAGGGTACAAGTCTAACCCTATACACGCTCATGAAAGTTTTCATGAACGAGTACCAGATTAAGTGTACACCTACATTGGAACCGTATTTCTCCCGATCCGATATCGGGCGACGTCGGCCGAGGTCGGATTGAAAACAAATTCAAGGTATTAAATCATAGTGCCTATACTGCTTCCGTCACGAAGCAGTATAGGTCGCCAACTCTTTCGGACTGTAGTGTCAAAAGTTAGAATAGCAGTGATGATTACCAACCTTCGTCGTGGAGATGGCACGTAAAAAAGAAAGTGTGGACAGCGGGACAAAGTAAGGGATACATTTTCTGGTAAGTCTAAGTCTATCTAAGGACGTCACAATTTTCCAGGCGGAAATAACGCAATCCATTATGAAAAAAATAGAAAGGTAGAAAAGAACGTACCGTTCAACTGACATCTTCACAGATAGCCAGGCAGCGCTTAAGGCACTCAATTCTGTATAGGTCAATTCTAAACCAATATGGAGTTGGTTGGGTGCCCTAAATAAACTAGGAGACAGTGACGGATTCGACAGTTACTTGAAGGAAATTCATTTTATCTAACAATAAAACACTGAAAACTTTTGATTCCAAAACTTTCACAAAATTTATTTTAAATTATTAACATTACAGCTGTTTCGGCCAGAGTTCCGTTCTCAAGTGATACATTTTTGTTGTGTTTACACTTTATAGTCTTTAACTGAATAGGTTGAGGAGGGAGAACTATTTGTCTTAAGTTGGTCATTCAAAACTATGTATTTTCTAATTTGTTGACTTTTATGTATTCTAATAAAGATAGCTTAAGGCCTTTATTTTGAAAGTGTAGAAGTTGAAATTCGCCATAAAAAAAATGATTATGGTCTAGAAGGTGAAGTACATACGTAGAGTCTGTTTTTCTATTATTGAAAGTCCTTTTATGTTCTGCTATACGTTTGATAAAAGTTCTATCAGTTTGACCGATGTAAGTTTTTGGGCAGTCGCCACATTTAAGTTTGTATACACCGCTGTGTAAGTGCTTTTTATTTTGACTAATATATTTGTCTAAGTTATTGTTTGTTCTAGCAACTGATACTCGAAGGGAAGATAGAGGGTAGGAGAGGTCTCGGACGTAAAAAAATGTCATGGCTGCGCAATATTCGACAATGGACAGGAATCCACAGCTATGAAATGCTTCGCAATGCTGCTAAAAACAGAATTATTTAATCCAGAATATTTAACATCTCACCTGACAAGACGATGTACGGTGGACGCCTACGCAGAAATGCACGGCACCTTAAGAAGAAGAATTGTTTGTTCTAAAAGCTGGTATTATTCCTTTCTTGTTTATGTGTTTGGCTATTTTTGTTGATATCTTACTCGTATATGTAATCGAACAGAAGGTAAAGGGTTTGATTTAAAATTTTATTTATTGTGTATTCGTTATACCCATTGTTTACTACTATTTGCTTAATGATATAAAATTCTATATCCAATACTCTTATACACTCTTATACTCAACATCCCTTAAAGCTGACGGGATGATTTTCTAGGCAATTTACGCATTGAACATCTTATATATTGTTTTGTTTTGGACATTGAGATGATAGGTGATCGCTCACGCATTTTACACAGCGCGGACTCCTGTGGCAATAATTGTGTATGTGGCCAAAATATTGACAACTGTGACATTTGGGTAGTTCCTTTTTCGGATGCGGTGGCTCAACTGTGACAATAGAGTTGAGTAATTTTGTAACATCATTATCATATATCTTTATTATTACTTTGAATAGCCAGTTCTATATTAAATAGTGGAAGATCTTTCCTTTGACCTCTATGTCCGTGCACTAGCAACGCTTTTTTAATGTCATCTGGACCTGTTGAAGGATGTAAATTACGTATAACAACTCTGAATTCACGGTTTTGTTTTAGTTGGTATGTGTGGAACTGAGTATTTTTTTCTGCTAAAGATTTTACAATTAATGAATAGTTTTTGGATGAGTCAGCTTGAACTTTAATTTGGTTGTTGGCAGGGCATTTTAAAGTATATTTACCTGGAGTTATCTGCTGTAGTAATTCCTGTAATGGTTTGATACACTCGACATTTTGTATAAATATAGGTGGTGGCTGTTAATCTTTTTGGTCTTCTAGCATTTTAACCTCTTCACTAGGTTTATCATTTTCAAGTGCCGCGTATCTGTTAGATGTAAGAACAGTTTTACTTAGCCAATAATCTTTGAGTGTAGCTTGTTTAGTGTTTTTTAATTCAGAACTATCTTCGTTGCGTTCACGTTTCTTGTGGTGAACTGATACCCTTTCACTATCACTTTTTATCTCATCTGCATCTGGGAAATTTTTTTGTGGTTTCTCTAATTGAATGTTTGGTAAATTTGTATGTAAATCATTGTTGCGTGTTTTAAATTTTTGCTGCTGTTCATGTAGTGAGTTAACTGTCTTTTCGATTTCTTCCAGGTAAAAGAGTCCGGGCTAGGCAGCATTTTCTAATGGCTAGACTTATGTCCCCAATGCATTGATAACTAGTTGGTTCTTGGTTATCTACTTGATGATCCATAGTTTTCCTCTAATTACAACTAGGAATTATTAAGACATTCCGGCATATTTTGTTAATATACAGGACTATTGTATTTATATTTATGTTAATAAATGTAGTAATTAAATTTGTATTAGTTCCTTGTTGGATAATTATAGAAACATTGAACACAAACACTTTTTTCGGTTATTGTTTTCAAGTTTCTTGATAACGAATGGCCTATACTAATTATAGGTGCTAATTACAAAAAGATAATATAATTATACACGAGTACTTCTTCGATGCTTATTTCCAACTCGAAGGTTTGAACGAGACTATTTTGTAGTAATAATAATTTAAAATAAATTTGATCAAAGTGTTGAAATAAAAAGTTTTCATTGTTTTATTGTTAGAAACAAGGAGACCGTAGCGGTTAGGTAGCCTGGGTACTAGGGTAGGTGCTAAGTAAGGACACTATAAGCTGAATAGGCAGTTGAAGCTGATAGGCTAGGCAGATAATGACGTGTGCATATTTTGTCATCTAGGAGAAGAAACAGCAGAGCACACTTAATATTAGTGTGACAGCCTGAAGAAAAGCCACTGGAAAAGAGCTACATAGAAGGTTCAGTCTCGAAGTTATTACACTTTTGACCAGGGTCGAGATAGATAATGAAATTAATGCTAGATGATCAAAATAGTGTAATATTTTCTCTACCCTTTTGTATGGAGTTGAAGCTTGGACACTTAAAAAATCCAACATTAAAAACCTAGAAGCATTCGAAATGTGGTGTTACCGACGTATTTTGAAAATATCATGGATGAATCGCAAAACAAACGAACAAGTTCTCGAACAACTAGGAAAACAATGCGAAGTTTTAAATTCCATAAAAATTAGGAAATTGGAATACTTGGGGCACATTATGAGAGGTGAAAAATGGAACTACTAAGGAATATAATGCAGGGTAAAATCAAAGGTAGAAGAAGCGTAGGAAGACGTAAAGTCTCGTGGCTACGCAATCTCCATGAATGGTTTGGATGCAGTTCAATTGAACTATTCAGGCGCGTAACCAATAAAATTATAACTGCCAGAATGATTTCCAATCTCCGATAGGAGTGGAACTTGAAGAAGACGATCACAATAGATCTGAAAAGGTAGCAGTGGAATAGGCCAAAAGCCACTTCAGGCGATAATAAACAGTGATTTTTTTAATAACAATGGTACTTTTGAGATTGTTATGACATTTTAATCATTTAATGCAACAGTTCATTACCAAAAAATATTAAGATATTTTCATACTTACTGACATGGCAACATATTAAGATATTTTCAATGTGGGGCAGTGTATTGAGTATTATATCACACGATATTTCAAAATATTCAAAATATTGGGCCACATTATAAGCTAAAATAACACCACGAAAACATAATAAGAGAAGAAATAGAACTACATGGATTAATCGACAAAAAACACCAACATCTCGGACGGGCTTTTAATTTTTTTCTTTCGATTCAAACCAAATTTACGTTGAGTTTACCGAAAGTACAAGCTGATTATAGCCGGAAATGTCAAATATGGAACAAAAAATTTCGGATTAGCAGTGTTGACATGTTTTTATAATGTGGATGCTTCAGATTAAAAAGAAAAAGTTTCAGAAAAGTACAGTTTGTTTATATTATGTTATGAATTCTGCAATTTTTGATTTATATAAAACAAGAATGAGTAAATATTTGTTTCTTTGGAGATTAATTGCAGTTAATTATTAGAATTTTTTTGGCAATTACCCTTTGATAGATTAGGGAATAGATTTGGCAATCGTCAAATCAGCAGTTGCCAGATTGCAACAGATGTTTGCAATTTGTTTCATATAAATTAAAAATTGCAGAATTCATGAAATAGTATAATCGACATGTACTTTTTAAAAGCTTTCTCTCTATATATTTTAAGTATAAAACAGATACATTCTAAAAACATCCCAACACTGCCAAACCGAAATATTTTAATTCTTGGTTGACATTTGCGGCTATATTCAGCTTATACTTTCCGTAAACTCAACCCAAATTTACTTTTAATCATTCATCCTTTAAAAAGTTAATTTATTAAGATTGATCGTATATACATACAAATATATTAAAGAGGATTTACTCACCTCCTTCTGCTGTTTCAGCACCTCTAACTGCTCAGGCGAATCTAGATTCTCCTTGTTACTCCCACTCTCACTCGAATGTAAGCTATTCGAAGATCCACCGTGGGATTTAATAGATACGTTATCGTTTTCCCTAGTTTCCCTTGGTCCTACGGTAGATTGCAAATTGGGATTCACATACAAATCCTTGCTCCACTCCACCATGCACTTTAATATGGATACTAAACATTCCAATCCACGTAGTTTCATTGCTCGTTCTTGATTCGGAGATGCACCTAGTTCTAAGGAATGGCGGCCTTGAGCTACTTTGAACAAATCGTTCACAAGCCGTTCAAAGAGATTGGCAGCCGATAGATCACAGTCGTAGTTAACGTAGATGTCGACGACGCTTTGGGCGTCGCCGCAGATGCGGGTCAGGGCTTGGATCACCATCCACTGTACAGAAAATGAGAACTTTAGTGTTAGGATTTTATTGTTATCAAATTAGTCTACCATTCATGCATATAAATAGTTAATAAAAATAAGAAAACATAATTTTCAACTAAAAATATTAGGTAAAGTGCCCGCCAGCAAAAAAGTTTATGATGTATACTCTCTCCAAACTAGTATCGAATCATTAGGCCAAATTGACACGGTTTCCCTTTGCGGTTTTCTTTGCACTTATGAGAAAGAGACGAAAATAAAATTGTCTGATGATAAATATAGGCCATTCAACGCGTCTGACGACTTGGACGGAATTCATACATAACCAGATATATTTTTAATGATACTTTCATTAACAGCAGCAAAAACAATTTTTCATATTGTCTGACGGAACTTATTTTCCTGTCTGATAGGTGAAAGTGGTGGATTGTATGTCTATCGAAGAATTTATTAATAAATGTTTTTTTCCAAACATTTTTCGTTTTTTAAATGAAATATAGAATATGAAATAATAATTCTCTGATAGTGCGATAGGGCCGTTTCATGGAATTTAAAAAAAAATTAAATTTTATACTCATGTTTCCAACGAAAATGGTACCTTGCGTTCATAATTATACAGAACGTAAATATTTCAGCTAGACATAGGTAATATACATTAAGAGCGTAGGCGCAAAATTTCGGACCAATGCTTTTTAAATGCAATCATTTTTTTCGAATCTGAGAAAACTAATAAATATTTTTGAAAAATTTAAACGCAGAATGAAAGATTACAATATTACCGAGGGCCGAAAGTCCCTAAAAACTTCTATAATGTTTTATTTTAATTAGTTACAGGGGTGAAAAAGAAGAGAAAATTTAGTGTGATTTTTAATCTCAAATATCTCATTCAAAAAAACTTTTTGTTTATTCTAAGGGACTTTCGGCCCTCGGTAATAATGTAATCTTTCATTCTGCGTTTAAATTTTTCAAAAATATGTTTTAGTTTTTTCAGGATTCGAAAAAAATGAACACCATGTCCGCGGTAATATTTTCCAAATCGAACATTCGCTATCTTTGTCATACAACGCACTCAGTCGAACTGAAAGTGGTGGCAAGGCTATTAAATGTTTGACACGGCTTCAGGAATATTTTGTGTTGCTTATTAACTAATATTAATAGTTTATTTAATAAATAATTAATTTAAGATGGGAAATTAATACAAAATTATTTATTGTTTATTATTTATTGAAGATCTAAGTATCAGATTAAGTCGTTAAAGTTCAAATAAAAGTATTATTTTATAAGAGTTTGTTTTCATAATCGTAAATGCGAGTTTAGGAATAAACTAAAGTGACCATGGTGTAGATATGAAAAGCTACGAAGGTGGCGCATGACATATCTTGAGTGAATTTTTAAATTTTTGACATCATATTATAAGAAAGATGATTGTAAGAGTTTATAATTAAAGGTTTTTTGCTTTTCATGAAGAGGTTTAACGCTTTTTTTTTCATTTTACACATCTACATATTTTTTTGTTTATTTTTTTTTAGAGTTTAATGATTAACACACTTTTCAATGTTGTAGTTTTCAGTTGAATGTACCTTTATTGTTTATTTACAATATTTATCTTGGACTATATCAATGGTACTTTTAAGACTTGAAACTTAAATTGTTTGTCTATTTATATAGAAGAGAGTGGTTACATAGGCCTCTAGAAAATACATAGTATAATAACTAGGTACCTATATTGAAAATAAAATAAAAACTAATAATTAAAAGATATGTTAATTGTAATAAATATTCTCTGCAATAAGATCCTATTAATCATAATTAATAACTTATCATTATTGGATTATTTCAAAAGTGTGTTTCCTGGGTTGTTTTATATGCTTTTTATTACCCTAAGAAATTATTACATATAAATGAGTGTTTACCAGAGGTAAAAACATCTGTGCTTGAAATTTTTGGGTGTCGATGCCCTACTATTTATCTATGTCGATGCAGTTCTAGGAAAACGTGTCTGTCGACTCTCAAAACAGATGTATTATCGAAAGTAAAGTGTTCGAAATAAATTTGCAATGGGAATGTATAAGCAATTTTAAAATTATTTTGAAATATACGAGGGGTCTCATAAAGTGGACGTATCAAACGTATGTTTGTTTTTATAAAACTCCCATATTTTATTGCATTTTTTATACCTTAATATTGTAATTCCGGAGATATTTCTATTTTCCTTAAATTGTAGGGCATTAAAAAAAATAATAACTCCTAAACCAATGAATTTAGCCAAACAATATTTTAATTGTAGGTAAAGCGTAATAATAGAGAATACCGACGTATTTAAAGTTATATGCAAATACACAGGGTGTCAATTATTTATAATTATTATTTTATTATTTGTTATATCACAATTATTTCACAATTAAATTTTGTTTTTTTAGTTATATTAAATTTTTTATAATTTTTTCTTATTATTATTAGTTGTTTATCTTGGACAGCAATTAAATTGTAACGCAGAAAGTCACGGCGAAATTAGATCTAGTATAGAGCAGGCTAGAGCTGCTTTTACAAGGATGTCCAAGGTGTTATGTAACAGAGACCTAAAATTGGCTTTGAAGAACCGCCTACTTCGCTGCTACGTGTTCTCGGTCTTACTTTATGATGTCGAGTCCTGGACTGTAAATAAAATCGATCTAAATCGCCTTGAGGGTTTCGAAATGTGGTGCTATAGAAGAATTTTAAAAGTTTCCTGGGTGGAGAAGATTCGAAACTCCACAATACTAGAATGTTTCAGCAAGACTACTGAGATCATAAAAAGCACCAAACATTGAAAACTGGAGTGTTTCGGACATGTAATGAGAGGGTCCCAAATATAGGTTGCTACAAAATATCATGCAAGGAAAAATAGCAGGCAAACGCAGTTAAGGACGAACAAGAACCTCATCGTTACATAACTTGCGAGATTGGTATGGTGTTAACACAAGCATGCTATTTAGGGTGGCAGTGAATAAAATTAAGATATCTATCATGGTAACCAACGTTCTGAAAGGACATGGTACATGAAGAAGAAGAATATTTTTTCCTTATTTAGAACACTTTGTATATGAACGTACGACTATAGTTTAATTATTTTATCGTTTAAACAATATTTAGGATATCTTACGCGCAGAATAATAAACAATCAGAACGCTCACTCTGCTAAAAAAAATAAGAACGCGCATCTCGTTCGCGCAGACGGAATCAGCCATGTTTTAGTCGGAATTGGTGCTGTTCAGTGATATTTTATCTTATGTGCATAGATAAATTTACCCGGTTTAATTTATTTACGGCAACTACAGACATAATATGCACTTTCACATATTTTTATTCGTACTTTTAGTTGAAGAATAGATTAAATTGTTTCAAATGTACTAAATTATCAATCTCTAAAAATTTAAATTACAGTTATGTCGTAGCTTGTCACAAATTTCTCAATTCGAGTCTATGTTTCCGTCTAAAACATGGCGTTTGCGTGCTAACATACTTTAAAGGCGGCATCTGAGAGTGGGCATTCTGATTATTTATTATTATGTGTCTTAAGTGTACCAACGTATTTCAACATTATTGACAATTCATGTTTTTACGAAATTCTGAGTAGGCTTTAGTAAAAATACAGTATTTCCTTTAAACGCCATCTTGTATTTTGTATACTTAAGTTAATTCTAGGTATACCATTTTTCAACCTCACTTTTCGCCAATTATTTCTTGTATTAATATATCAATCTCCTGGAATATCAATCTTTTCGGGGTCCACACGCAAAAGTAACAAAAGTTTTTATTTACTACAAATAGCTGCCCTTGAATTTGATAGTAATCTGCATGATTTCTCTTTAAAATATATCTGTCATCTTTCACTTCCATATACTTTAGTATCTTCCTATCTATTGCATCTTTAGGACATATATCTTTTACTGAAATTAGACATTTAATTTCGACAATCATATTATTACCTATGAGTTCATCTGGTGTTGCAGCTAAAAAAGGATATTCCTGATGAACATACATTCCTGATGGACAAATATCTAAACAATCATTTCGCTTAATTCTTATACTGCAATGGATTATTTTTCTATTTCATGGGCTGTGAATTTATTTCCTTTAAAAGCAATTAAAATAGTGTCTTTGGCAACCTTTCTTTTGTCGGTTGTTACCTTTAACTTACAAATTCGACCAAAATTTGAGGCTGTCAGACGTTTCCTTCTTTCTGAATACCATTTACTTGAATTCCGTTGAGCTATTGTGTTATTGGATAATTGAATACATTCCTCATTATTCTTATGAAGTTCCGATCTAAATTTTTCTTTAATTTTCTCTAATTTAATGATCAATTTTTAACGTTTTTTGTGCTTGTGGCCCATAATCTTCATGTGGAGCATGGTTTTTTGTTATATATTTTATTAATTTTTGCAAATTTTTGTAATATAATTTTCTTCGCAATGTATTTTTGATACACACTGAACTAAATTTTTTTGTATATACGCCAGGACTTCTTTCTGTGATGCTTTTGTGAAGGGCTTGGTGATATTGACCTTTAGAAATGTACGACAAAGCAGCAGCATGGCATCTCATTTCATAGGACCCCCGAGAGCTCTAATTTATTCTTTGACCTCCTAGAAACTTTGCTATTACATTATTATATTGTCCAGCATTGTTACTCATATTTTTCATAAGACTATTTGCATGGAATTTTAATCTTGCTGTACATTAGCTAATATCTTTCAAGAGGCTGTATTCTCTCATTGGTATTGTATAATCTGTTTCTGATAATTTTATGCCACAAAAATAGTCTGCGAAATTTGAATGATTTCCAAATACATGAAGATGACTATTAGATATAATCATTTTTCAAAAACTTTATTTTTAAGTCACTTGGTTTGTCTCACTGTTGATGGTATTCAGTTGTTCTTGTAACAGCAGTTCTTAATCTTAATACGTTATTTTTTAAAAGCTTTCGTAAGGAAATTGGTACCAGTTTTCCATCGGAACTACATCGTTTTGTTGATAACTCTTTTAATCTTGTAAAATAGTTTCTTAGGATGTGGTTACGACATTTAATTTTTTCAACAACATTATTACCATATGGTCTATTTTCTAAATTTTTTTTATGAACACTACTATCTCCATCGGCTATTAAAAATTTGTAAGTTATTCCATGCATGTATTTACTACATTTAAATCCATCTAGAATTATTTGACTTTCCATTGCAGTCGAAGCTTTTGTCCAATTTTTATAACATACGTGTTCTTTATTTTCTCCGTATAATTTACAGTAGGAACAGTATTTGTTCCTAAGTCCAAGATACAGAATTTTTTATGGTCTGTAACCAATACTATATTGGTTACAGATATTGGAATATATAAATAATCCAATATCCAATAATATATTGGATTTTATAAATGATATTTTCACTATATATTTACAAATCAGTTAGAAAAATACAAAAGTAATTAATTTAGTTTATGTAAAAAGTACTTATTTCAATTGAGCTAACCGTCTATTTCTTCGTTTTACACTAATACATTTCTTGTGACAACGTCCAATATTTTAATTTAATAAAGATAATAAATAAAGAAATAAATAGTCTTTA
Source organism: Diabrotica balteata (assembly GCA_918026665.1). Lineage (NCBI taxonomy): Eukaryota > Metazoa > Arthropoda > Insecta > Coleoptera > Chrysomelidae > Diabrotica > Diabrotica balteata. The sequence goes on from CAKJVB030000004.1 coordinate 215,317, forward strand.
TAAATTAATTGAGCAATATCTACACAACACAGCTTTTCACAGATATACATGTGCTAAGCCGATTCTGGATAAACTAGATACCGACAGTTTTAAAGCCTTCATGCCAGTGAGAATTTTACTACACATAATTTGCTGTGTAAAGAAAGATAAACTAGGGATAGGACAGTCGGTGTCGATTCGCTCTGTCTAAAAATTGCGCCTACGCTCTTAAGGTTAGTGGTGTGGCAACTGCGCTTATATACCATATGCCAATATTCCAAGATACTAAGAGATAACCTACAACTACTCTGACAAGAAATTAAAAAATGTTTTAATGTGAAAAAATGTTAAACGTCTATGAGAGGTTTCTGTCCCAGATGAGCTGACATTAGGACAACTACCTTATTTTTAAAAAGTATAACGCCCCAATTACTCCTCAATACTTAACGAGCAAAGTGTTCAACCAGTGCATCCTTCCTAACATGACATTTGGATGTCAAATATTGACCCTAACTAAGGCAAATATGAACAAACCGCAATGGAAAAGTCAACTGAAAGCAAAATGTTAGGCATACGATTCTCAGATAGAAAGAGGAAGAACTGGGTAAGATCAAAAACAAAAGTCGAGGATACCACAACAAAAATTGTCAACTCAAATTGTAAAGATTCAAAAAAACTTAAAAAGTTTTAATTCACGTATTACAAATTTCATCCTGCATAAGGTTTTATTTGCCTTTTAAAAATCTCCGAAGAAAACACTAGTTTTTTTGGATTAGAATAATCACCCCAATTGTTTATTTACACAAACTAATATCCGAGTTTTCAATTAATAACGGCATGGGAATTGCTTCCTAAGTCGACACTCTTAGCCTGTGGAAGAATTTTTGCCAGCGAAAAATCACCGATGCGTGATAAATAAATTTATTCTGGCATAAGATCTCGTGGGATCAGGTAGAATTCAACGGGGCTTTTCGCCGTATGGGCGATTGTTTATTGTTTGAAAATATCTTTATCTTTGACCGATCGCTTTGAAATTTAGGTCATATTTTAATCACTACGACCCAATACTTCGTGTAATATCTCTTGTGTCAATGTGATGTTCGATGAGATGAGTTCGACCTAACTGATTTTTCGATGAGATGGAAGAGAATGATGTGATAACACTATTTAACTGCTCTAATTCCTGAGCATTAAGTCGACTCATAACTTTAAGGGAGGAATTGGAACAACAAAATATGTTGATTGTAAGACACAAGAGATATTAAAAGAAGACACAGATAAGGAAAATTCAGTAAAATTTAATTCACTAATAAAAGTTTTCAGAAAATCCATACCTAGGATGACTGAATTCTTAACTGAAAGAATCACAAAGAATGTAATCATTCTTTTACAAAAACTAACAGAAATCTCAGTAGTGAATTGACCTAAAATTGGTTGAACTTGACCATCAGCTGTAGTCACTTGCAAACTTTGAGCTATTCCTATATTTACATTTGAATTCTGGAGAAATTCCAGACCTAGAGAACCTAAAATAGAGGTATTGGACCCTGTGTCCAGTAAAGCTAAACAAAAATGTCCTAAGATAGATATTTCAAGATATGGACGATTATCCTTGTTTTTTCGAACCAACAATGAGTTTATATCTAAATCAACAAACGAAGATAAGGGATTACTTGAAGAAACTACAGAAGAATCACGGTGCTCATGCTCAACTAACGTTGTCCTCTCTTCGGTTGGTATTTGCCGTTCTGTGGTCTTTTGTCATTCGGTAGAGGGTGAGATGTTTGGCTTGTGGAAGCTTGGGCATCCAGACTCGAGAAACTTGTTCCTTGGTTTTGAGGAGTTTGGACTGTGTTTGTATTCCCTGTATTTTGACGAGGAGTAGGAGCCAGGGCCAACCCACCTCTTCTGTCGTTTCCCGAACAGGATTCTGAGGGGTTTTAGGATTTTAATAATCAATTATATTAATTAATTATATGTTAGCAGTTGTGACTGCTACAGACGGCGATATTGATGATGCTATTGCAACTCACAAAGATTTGCGTAAAGAAGCTAGAGAAGCTGCATCGCACATACAACAATTCATCTAATATTCTCGGCAAGAAGAAGCAAATAAGGGAGATTTGATGATTTTTTGTCGATTAAGAAATTCAGCCATTGTAAAATGTGAAGTACCAATAAAACAAACAAAGATTTCGGAATATTTTAAATCAAATTGATTCGACTGTACTAACATATCTTCCCCTTATACATATCGACCCTCTTATATTGCCAAATAAAATATACAAATAAACTTTGAGAGTTATACTATGAATTTTTTTTAATGTTCTGTTAACCGTCTTTTCGATTATCCGTCATACCCTTGGTCCGGTGCCCTGAAGGATAATCGAGGTTCCACACTTATTTACTTAATTCCTATGGTTAACAAAACAATGTCGTTATCTGTATGTGGGCAATTAGTTTAAAAATCCTTACTTTATTACTTACAGAATAGATCGTTAGTTAACGTGTCAATATTATTTTACTATGTTGGATTAATTTATAGATATCATTTATTGTAAAATCATTAGTCCGGTGTCAATAACATCTATGAACAAACATACATTTACTAAAATGATATTAAAATAATCTTACCTTGTGCTCAAAGGAAGAATTTGAAGTCTCCAAGATATTCAAGAATATTTCCTTAAAAAATACCTCGATCTGCATCTTGAGATGAAGTTTAAAATTCGATAAGAGCGCCAAGAAAATGGCGAGCGAAAGTTCGAATACCTTTGGTATGGAACTGACTCCGTTTTTGGATAAAGCTACACACAAATACTGCTTAATCGCTGTGATGAACATATCATTAGATCTAAATACTGGACCGGCGTTCTGAAGAATTGACAGTAGTAATTGCAGGGATAAAATTTTAGACCGAAGCTCATGAGATTTCGGATCAGGCGTTCCTTCAGGTAGAGGTTTCATGGACAATTTACACAAAGCCCTGAATACAAGGAAGGCGTCCTTTTGAAGGATGTGAGTGAATTTTGCCGTAACTGCGGAATCGTTTTCACTTTGAGTATCCATACTTTCTTGAGAGGGTATCCTAAAAACACCCAAAAAAATTTAATATTATAATTGTTTTACAAATTCCCAATTTTATTTTTGCGAAAAAAAAGTTACCAGGTACCAAAATCTTCATCGCGAACTCTAAATTTTAACGCCATCTGGTGGTTTACAAAAATCATCAACCAAAACCTCAAATAGTCATTCCATCAATGTATCTCACAAAAAAATATTATTTTCACGAAAAAAGCTTTTATAAAACAGAAAAACAATATCATTTCAAACAAAACAACGTACTCTTTGCTATTTCCATTGGGTTAATGCAATTCCACCATTATAAGTATCACTAATTATTTCTAACTTCAAAAAACGTTAAAAAATTACATTTTTCTCTCAATGCATGAAATCAAACAGTTGTTTACAAAAAGGTTTACACTGACCACGAATCTAAAATTAACTTTGCAAAATTAGATATGGCGGATTCAATATGCTAGGCGAAATTTTCATAATACTCGCGAGAATATTAATTTAGGAACACCAAAATAAATGTAAAAGAGTTTACCACTTTTACTCCGGACTTCCCCCTAGAAAACCCCCCCTGCCAGGGGTTAAAAACGCAAAAAAATCGATTTACCAATTAAGCTGAGATAATTTTAAACAAAAATGTTTACACTTTTTTTGTAGAATGAACCGTTCTCACAAAACAACGCTTGAAGCGACCGTCGATTGTGAATGTGAGTTACTCACACGTAATCAATGTTCAATAAAATTTGTATCAGCTTGACGGTAAAAATTCGATATCTTTTAATTCAAGTGTCCTATCTTAAAAAGTTAAGATACGTTGCAAAAGTAAAATGTTCAGCTTTTAATTAATAATGTAACTTAAATTTAATTTAACAATATTAAAAGGGTTTTTACTCAAGTATTTTGTGGCCCAAAACATGTACATCCAGATAGCACTCATGATGGAATATTAATTCCGAAAACGTTCTGTGATGTAGGCCGATAGGGTGTTTTAATATATACCTGTTATAAAAGAATTTTGAAATATATTTTTTGTGATACATGGTATACAACCAGCAGCAACAGGAATTTAGTTTCCTTATGAAAAGATTAATTAAAAGTTTTGAGGAAAAATACAAACAACATAGGGAACAAAAATATTTACAAAATATGAAACAAAGATGGAAACATTACTGTGGATAGAACCGGAATCTTCGAGGTTGTCGAATCCTTTTATAGCGAAATATATGGGAGCACCGATAAAAGGCAAGATCAGCCCCTGCCCAAAATCACAATTCATAAAGAAGAATAGAGTGGATATAACCTTTTTACCATACGATATCTAATTTGCAGATTGAGACTTTGGTTACTTTGAAATTTCCTCATCGTCAAAAATGCTGCTTTTGATGCTCTATTCTTGATCGAATTTATGATTTTGGATGTAGATCTTCAGTAGTCCAGACTCCTAGGTTTTGATATTGTCCTCTTATTCAATACCTTCATTTTTGATCTCGATCCTTGTTATGAATTTACCCCTCTCACTGATAACCACGGTTTTTGTTTTCTTTATGTTTATTGTTAAACCAAACTGTTCCCTAGTATTACAAATTATGTTTAGTAGCGTCTTCTCACTTTCAGCGATAATAACTGTAATGTTATTATAACGTTGTGTTATAATAAAACGAATGTTTCTTAATATTGTTCTGAAGCTATTTTCTTGTGGCATTGTAAATTAATTACTATTTATAACTGGGAATAAGCCACATTAAAGATAAAAATACATTTATTGACGTTTCAATTTCCAATTCGGAAATCGTTCTCAAAATACAAATAGTAAATTTACTATTTGTATTTTGAGAACGATTTCCGAATTGGAAATTGAAACGTCAATAAATGTATTTTTATCTTTAATGTGGCTTATTCCCAGTTATAAATAGTAATTAAAACGAATGTTATTTATATTTTCATCATTTATCCTGATCCCTTCTGTACAGTTTTCAAGTGCTTGTGTAAATAAATTTTCGGAGTATATACTAAATAGTAATGGTGAAAGTGCACAGCCTTGTCTCAAACCTCTACTTATCTGTCGCGCATCCATGCTATTTCCGTGTAATGTGACCACAGCCTGTTGGTTTCTTACTATGTTAATGTCATTTTTGTCGAGTTTTTATTGCTTAGACATTCCGTGAAAATGTTGTTTAATTTTGTCGAAAGCTTTAAGTCGAAAGTCTATAAATGCGACGAAAAGATCTTTTTGTTTTCTCGATATTTTTGAGCAAGAGTTGTGAAACTATACCGAGCTTTTACTAGAGTTTTACTGAGTAATAGAAAGCCAAACTGTCTATTACTCATATCCTCCTCACACTTTCTGAAAATTCTTGCATGTATAACCTTTAAAAATATTTTGTATAGTTGTGGAATTAAGCTGATTAATCTATAGTAATTACAGTATTTGGAATTCTTGGTTTTTGGTAGCGGAACAAAGGTTGATGGTAGCCTTTCTGTAGGTGGGGCAGGGAGGACCTTATCTTTGGTGCACAGCGCACATGCAACCAAGTTGAGGAATGGATCAAAATGCTTGAGCTAGAACTGGCTGGGGGTAAGACCGAGGCTATAATTCTCAAGGGACCAAGGAAAAGGGACGGGATAACATTTGAATATGCAGGAAAGATAGTGGTTCCAAAGAAATGCGTGAGGTATTTAGGGGTGACCATGAGTCAAAACGGAAAGTGGAGGAAGCACGTAAAAGCGGTGACTCAAAGAGCTGCGGTGAGATCCGCTGCATTGGGAGGGATCATGCCCAACATCGGAGGGCCCAAATCTTCATTCTGTCGTGCAATCGATCGTCCTCTACCCTGAGCCGGTCTGGAGTTCTGCAGTTTTAACAAAGGCGTACAGAAAACAGCTCACCCGAGCAGATAGGAAGAGCCTATTGAGGGTGGCGTATGCATACACAACAGTCTCTGCAGAAGCGTTAGGAGTTATCACTGGATGTATTCTAATGCACGTGCTAGTGAAGGAAAGAGGAAAAATATACGAGAGAAGAAATGAAGATAAAGCAATAGAACGTTTAAAAAAAGAAGAAAGGGAAAGGTCCATAATGGTGTGGCAAGAGGAATGGGATGAGATGAGAAGGGTGGCGCAGTGGACGAAGTCGTTGATTCCTAACCTGAGAAGATAGATGGATTGCGGGCACCGGCGTTTGGATTATTTCCTGACGCAGATGCTCACAGGATATGGTTGCTTCAGGGCATACCTTTACAGATTTGGAAAGGCAGAAAATGACAAATGCCTGTATTGTGGAATATCGGACACTGTCTCACACACCCTATTGGTATGCGATAGATGGATAGTTGAGAGGAGCCTGCTTGAGAGAGAGTTAGGAGGTAGGGTGCAATCAGTCAAGGAATTGGTGGAGGAGATGCTTAGGTTGTCAGAGCGGTGGAGAGCAGTTCAGAGATATGTGAGGAAAACATTGGAAAGAAAGGAACAAGAAGAAAGGCGACCCGAAGATAGGCAGGATGCCCAGGACCAAGCAATAAGATAAGGCAGAATGAGTGAGATTTAATATGAATAGGGAGGAATAGAGGGAGAGAAGAATGCCGTCGTAGTGAGAAAGTGCTAGAATGCGTGAGAATTGTGCGTGAATGAAAGTTCAGGTGAATGCCGTGCCGAGGTTGCGTCCCAATCAGGGCGATCCGGCAGGTAATTCACCGCTGAGGAGGGTGTTTTTTTAGCAGGTAGGTCTCTGGCATTGGCGGCGATGGTGTCCGAACAACCCGAGCGAGCGGCCTCGGATATCATCGTGGCCACGCTGGAGGGGTCCTGCATAACCGAGGCTGGAAGGCGGTTCTGCTCGCCTTCTAGGGCCGAGGTATGTTTCGAACATTTGAATCGCCCCCCCCCCTCATAAAAGAAGAAAAAAAGCCTTTCTGTAGGTATCTCACCAGATTTGAAAAAAAAACTCATCAAAGTTGACCGTTGATAAAAAATTTTATATAACTTTTAGACTTTATTCGTCAAATTTAAGGCTATCCACTTTTATGAATGTCATAAACATTAAATAATACGTTTATACAACACTAGACAATGGACAATTAGTATTAAAAAAATTTAAATTTGAAGAAGCTACATAGTGGGGCGGCAGCAGGAGAGAAATGTTAAAGTCACATCTGCATATATCAATTGGATGAGCAGTCACAAACATGGTGCTGTGCTCTTCTATTTTCAAATTCTATGGTGTAAACTGAACATTGACCAAACGTCCAACTGACACTAATATAGAAAGTCAACTGATGAAATATGAAATTAGATAGATTACTTCATGTATATTGCATATTCCAGATATCATACTCAAACCTGTCAGTAATAATTTGGGTGTTAGTTTGGGGACAACTGAAGTGGACATAGAGTGTGAATGTAAGAACTAGACTAAACAATCTATTGTGGGTGGTATTTATTACAATAAAAAGGGCTAGCAAGTACTACTAATACTGTAGAAAAGAAGAAATCGAACTATGAAATTGAAATACTTGGAATTAAAACTCAAAGCTGAAAACAAAGTGTATAATTCGGAAGTAAAAGACAGTTAAGATTTGATTTCACGTATAGTGCGTCTGTGTATCTGCTTGCACGTATTTCGGCCTAATAGGCCTCTTCAGAATGGCAATTCACAGTCGCTCTGAACGAGAAAATAAATCTCTTCTGTCTTAGGAAGCAACTCTATGGCTTCTAATGGACGCAAATAACGACATCTGACATAAAATCCGTAAACTAATGTCTTTAATAACATCATTAACAACGTCTGTTTTGCCTTGCAATTCTTAGAAAGCACAGATTAAAACAAAAATCTGAATTTGGCTTCGAAAATTAGTTTACAGATTTTGTATAATTCGGGTATAATCCCAATAGTTCAGTTAAACTCACAGTCAATGTGGGAACCATAAAATTTAAATGTAAAAGTATTACTCAAGACCAACCGACCAACAGTGGGAGAAGATAAAATATACAGCTGTGGAGATGGTATAAATTACGAAAATATATGGAGAGTGTAATAAACCCCAACTATAGATAAATTGATCATTAACAAGCTTGTCTTGCAAGCTATTGATGAAGGAAATATTAATACTAATTGAAATATGAAATTAATAAACTCTTAATGGGTATACTCAGTGTAGGAAGTCTAAATAGTCGAGCTGGGTCCCCGACGAGGTGAACCTGCAATAAGGTTTTTTTATTTAGTTTTTCTTTCTACTAATGTCATGTAAAATAGATGAACCAGTATTGATCTTAAAATTATGTTTACTGGACAATAAAGGGTGACCAAAACTTGAAAAGTTTGATATTTTCAAATGTTCTGTGAGCCTAGTAGATAATTTTCGAATGGTTCTACCTACAAAAGAGACAATCATCACATTTTAATTTAAAAATATCATTTTTGTCAAGAGTGTTCATCCTATCTTTGGTGTCAATTAAAAAGGAAATAACATAATTCTTTAGTTTCTTTTGATGTTTCCAACTTGATTATTTCTATACCAAGAGATGAAACTTTACCGTAAGTAAACAACCTTTTAAACAATTGCAACATATCAGCAAAAGACAAAGATGACAAACCTTACAAACAACCTGACAAACCTTACAAGATACTATTTCTGCATTAGAAGAATGGTCAATGAAATCTGGAATGAAATTTTGTTCCAACAAAAGTAAATGTATCCATTTCACCAGAAAACGCAATGTTAGTAGTCCAGAACATACAATCTTTAATACAAAAATAGAATATGTTGATTGTACCAAATTCCTTGGAATTAATTTTGACAAACATTTAAATTTTAAGCAACATATTTATTATCTTATAACATCTTGTCAACAATATTTGAACATAATGAAAGTCCTATCTACTAAAAATTGGGGATGTGATCAAGATATCTTATTGACAGTATATAAAAGCCTTATTAGATCTAAAGTCGATTACGGTTCAATAGTGTATGGATCTACCAGCCAATCACTTTTGAAAGAGTTGAAAACAATCCAAAATGCTGCTGTAAGAATAGCCTTAGGAGCTTTGTGTACCACACCTACAGATAGCTTACTATGTTTAGTAGGAGAAATGCCTCTGGAATTAAGAAGAAAATATCTTAGCCTAGCACATGCTGCAAACGTTTCAGCAAATAGTGAAAATCCCGTCAGAAACAATGTCTTTGCTTCTCGTTTCCACACAACATATCTTAAAAAAGATCTAAACCCCCTTTTTATGAAAGACTTAATAGATACATGACCAGCAATAATATTGTCTTCCCTAAAATATATCAAACTACCCTTTTAATCCCTCCTCCTTGGATGGTCAGAAAACCCTTCCTAGACTTGAGTTTAACAAATACTAGTAATCAACGTAATGCTTTCTCTTTTGTTAAACAATTTTACAGTAAGATTGATGAGTACCAGAAATACAAACATATTTATACTGATGCCTCCAAATCAGAAAAAGGAGTGGGATGTGCCTTCATACACAACGACTACACTGCTTCATACAAAATCTCAAATTTTTGCACAGTATATACAGGAGAACTATTCGCAATCTACAAAGCATTAGAATATGCACTGGACGCCAACTTAGACAGGTGCCTAATAATAACAGATTCCTTAAGATCCATGAGTAGCTTAGGCACCATTTACCCAACTCATCCATTGTTGCGATTGATAAAGAACCATTTGTACCAACTTCAGCTAAAGAATGCGTTTGTAAAATGTATGTGGATTCCGTCACATATAGGTATACAAGGTAATGAAAGAGTAGATGCTGCCGCCAAATCTTCAGTTAACAACGAAGACTTGATAGAACCTACCTATAAAGATTTTCATCACTGGATTAACTCGACATTGAAAGAACGGTGGATTCAAGAATGGAATCAATCTCAACAAAAACTACGAGACATAAAAACAACTGTTACAAGATGGAAGAATATGTGTAGCAACAGGAAAGCTCAAATAAAAATAAACAGACTGAGATTAGGACATACACGCTTAACACACGAATACCTTATTACTGGAAGTATTCATCCAATGTGCGGTAAGTGTTAACAGTTTAAGTGTCAAACATTGTTTAATTGAATGCCCTGCATATTCAAACTGTGTCTATTCGTCTGTTTTAAATTTTCTAAAATCAATAGGAACATATAACCAAATTTAAGATCAGTGCGTGTACAAATAAATGTGTAATTTTCTATTAACCAATGTACTTCAACTCAGATTTATGTATGTAAAACTCTATCTATGTCATGTCTATGTTTAATCTATGTCTAAAAAATGTAAGTCAAAATTGTAATACCAAGTGGCGCTAATAACCACTTAGGTTGATGCGCCTTAATTGTAAAAAAAAAACAAAGATGCCATCTTAACTATGCCTAAATTTTGTCTTGATCAGGACTTCTTCCAATTTAATCGAAAAATATATAAAAAAAAAACCAATAGGTTTAGCGATGGGTTCTCCATTATCAACTTTTTTAGTTGATATTTACTTAAGACAGCTTAGATAAGAAATTTGTTAACAACAAATAATTTTTGGTCAAAATATGTTGATGATTGTATAGCTCTCAGGGAACCCAAGATGATGCCTAACAGATTATGATCTTAATAACCTCCATCCTAACATCTCTTTTACACTGGAACCAGAATCGGATAATAAATTGAACTTCTTGGATATGATTATATCTCGAAGTATTCCGAGATACTCTCGATTCTCTAGAGTATAATATTTACAGAAAAACTACTCAAACAGATCATGTTATACATGAAACATCCAATCATCCAACCCAGCTGCTTTCAACAGTTACATTTATAGGCTTCTCAAATTTCCACTTTCTAATGATAACTTTAATTTAGAAGTTAATACTCTCAAATAAATTGCTTCCAATAATGGTTATGATTCCAACATCATCCATAAGCTTCTAAATAGAGCAAAACTTAAAATTGCAGAAAAGCTAGCTTATTCATCACAAGCTTGCTTCAACGCAATGCCTCAAATAACATCAGATACTTCTCATTTACTTATATCAGCAACATTTCCAAAAAAAAATATATATAAATATAATAAAAATTCCCTTCAAGTCACTTAGGGTTCCTTTTTAATTAACACCAAAGATAGGATGAACACTCCTGACAAAACTGGTATTTATAAATTAAAATGTGATGATTGTGATGCCTCTTATATAGGTAGAACCATTCGAAAGATATCTACCAGAATCAAAGAACATTTGAAAAGACCAAACTCTTTAAGTTTTGGTCACCATTTGCTGTCCACCAATACTGGTTCTGGTTATGGCATAGTAGAAAGAGAAACTACTTGGGAGATGGATTTATTGGAAGATTTGGAAATTACAAGAAACCCAAAAGAAAACTCTCACTGTCTTAATACTCAATTTAATTTGAATAGTACTAAATTTAAAACTATTTTTAAAAATGTTATTGCAGATTTAACTCGTAAGGGGCCCAGCTCGAATGTTTAAGACTTTCTAAACTGAGTATACCCATTAAGCTATTCTCTCTCCTGCTATCCCCCCACTATGTAGCTTCTTCAAATATAAAATTTTTAAACTGTTTGTCCTTGTGTTGTGTAAATGTATTATTTAATGTTTACGACATTCATAAAAGTGCTGGATACCCTATAATTTTGATCAAGTAAGTCTAAAACGTTATATAAAAATGTTCTATTAACCATCAACTTCTAATTTTCCTTCACTTGAAAAAATGTTTCTTGGATTATTTCAGATGCCCCTGAAGATGCTCTGAGAGTGAGAGTACTTAGACAAGATTTAATAAAAAACTGCGTATTCAACCATATATCACTTAGATTTGTATATGTTTGTATATGTTGTTAAAGAGGATAGTTATTGCACTTAAATTGCCTTCATAAGTTTAATCAGCTCGATGTGAACTTTATCTGGACCAGGTGCTCTGCTAGATTTTGAGTTGTTTATAGCATTTGCACTTCAGATTTTAATATTATTGGGGCTTCCTCACTATCAATTTGTGATGGTTCTATTCTTGTGTCCATAAAATATCGTCAATATATTTAGTTCATACTTGTTTTATTTCAATTGGGTTATCTTTGTGTTTATTGTTTTTGTTAATTGACCGGATAGGTATATTTGTTCGTGATTTAATTCTCTGACTTTTTATGTAAATTATAATGACCATGTTTTTTCTGCAATTCCTCTATTTCTATGTATGTTTTCATCATCCACTTTTCCTTAGCCTTTTTTATTTTGTTCCTTACTAATTTATGTTTTTTCTCTGTATTTATCCGGGTTTTGTTTCTATCTTTTCTTCTTTGTTCGATGATTTCCAGTATTTCTTGAGTCATCCAAGGTTTTCGGTTTCTTCCTTCTTTTGTGGAGTTTCAAAGAGACAAAACAAATGTAAAAACAACTACCGTACCATTATATTACTCTCACACATATATAAATTTTTCATAAAAAAATATAAAAAAAGAAGGCTAAGTTAGACTTTATCAGTCTAGAGAACAAGCTGGATTTGGATCGAGATACAACACCAACGACCACTTACTAGTGATAAAGGACCTGATGGAGAAGTCTGCAGAATACAACAAACCATTGACACTGATACATATAGCATTCGATGCCATAAGCCAGCAGGAAATGTTAAAAGCATTGACATAATGTCGAATAGACCATCGCTACAATAATCCAATATATCTACCAAAATGCCACAGCTAGTGTACAACTATCTGAATAAAAAACGAATAAATTCTGTATACAGCGAGGAGTACGTAGCGAAAGAAGCTCAGTAATTTGAGATTCGCAGATGACATCATCCTTATAGGCGATCGTAAGGATGATGCAATAATAATGTTGGAAAAATAAATCACGCTTCCTTGGAGGTCGGACTAAAGATTACATGACCAAAACGCAAATAATGACTAATCTAGTGCTAAATCAAAATAATGCTGTTGATGGAAGATATATTGCGCATACTGCATCAAATAAGTACTTAGTATATGAAATTCGATTAAGCTGAGATAACCAGATATGTGAGCTCCCACATCGAATAGAATAAGCCTAGGCAACGTTTGGTAAATTAAACTATGTATGTAAATCGGACTTACCCACATGTCTCAATAGAAAAATCAACGTGTATTATCTGTACTCACTTATGGAACGGAGACATTAACATATGTTGGGTGTCTCTCGCATCGCATCGCTAAAATGGAATTGAGAAGGACACGTCGCCTTCCGAAAACCGATGGAGAAAACGTATTGTAGAGTGGAGATCAGGACAAGAAGCACTACGGAGCAGAGGAAGCCCACTAACTAGATCGACTGACAACCTGAAGCATGTTAGTAGTAACTAGATGCAAGTCGTACAAGACAAAGACAGATGGAAAGAGCTAAGGGGGGCATAAATATGTCATATGAGTGAAAGCGTACAGGTTGATGATAATGCTGATGATGTGTTCTGGTAATGCGAGAACTTAGCTGGTACAAGATTTACTGGATCTGAATCCTCTTTGTTGTGGAATTAAATGCTTGTCAACATATTTTTCTATTCTGCCAAGATGAGTCTCTCGTATAGTTTGAAAAAATGACATAACGAGAAATGGGCCTGTAGTTAATAGGATTTTTTGAGTCCTTCCCTTGTTTTAACAATGCTATTATTGCGCTGCTGAAAAACTTTTACTGGAAGAAAAACCACAGAATAAAGATCAAAAGTTCCACATACACAGAGGTAGAAATTAGGAGTTAGACAGGGATGTGTTTCACTACACCTGCTATTTAATCTATACTTCAAGTTCCTATTTAAAGAAGCACTGGAGAAATCCAAGGACGGAGTCAAAGCGTACACATCAACATCATCAAATACGCCAATGATACGATGTTGATTGCGGTTTCCGGCTTGGATCTACACGACTTATCGACAGGACCAACTCGGTATGAAAATAAACATTAAGAAAACTAAAGTGATACTTTCTATAGGAAGAAAGGAAAATACTAATCACAGTTAAGAACATCCGACAATCGACTGGACTAAATTTTGAGCTGCTGAATACAGAGATGAGTTTGCAATTGTAGTAATGGCCAACCTCCTTAATGATGGGGCACTTAAAGAAATAAAATCCGTATATGCGGGTTTTCTGGTAATTCCTGATCATCATTCTGTAGATAACTTTGTAAAATGTAAAATAGCTGATGGCATAATTGAATTCATTCTGCCTTAGGAGGAAATAAGCAATTACTTCGACAACCTTGAGGAAGAGCAAGCGCTAAATTTTCCTCCCGTGAAATAATGCCCTTTGGCAGTTCCGCGAAGGAAACAGAGGCTGAAAAAGAAGAGAGGTTTTTATTCGGTATTGTAACATACGAGTCCGATATACCAGGCAGTAGAATACATCTAGGTCTGATGATACATGTATTTTCTATCTCTATAAAAAAACACACACACATAATGTATAATAATTAAACATTCCAGTACCTAGTCATGGATGAAGTAACACTTTGAGTCTCATTTTCGTGAGAATTTGTATTGTCCATTTGTTTATTTTCCGATACTTCTGATATTACGTTTTCTATTATATTTTGCATAATTTCTGCGGCTACCATCTCCCCTGTCAATTGCATTATTTCCACTTTACCCTAAAATAATGAAAAACTTAAAATGCACTACTTTAGAGATTGAATTTAGTTAAATTTATAGTACAAATTGTATCAAATCTTAAATGTAATGAAATAAAAGCATTTACATTCATTCTTTGCGATTGGTATTATTTGTTGTTCGTGAATTTATGAAGTAAGAATATCAAAGATATTTACTATGAATGTTCATATTTTAAGGTTGTCTTATTGTTTGATTAATACTTTAATTAGTTTTTACTGTAGTTCAAAATATTTTGTTGTTGTTTTTATCGGGGTTATTTCAAAATTAATCAATAAATGATTAAATTTATTTACGAAGTTAAAAAATATTTAAATTAGTGTTTTATACTTTTTTAAGTGCTAGTGATTTTATCCCTTAAAAGACTAAATATGTTCGTTTTCTCGTAATCAATAGTAGTTTTGTTATCATTACTGAAAACTTCACTAATACTGGACATCTTTAACCCATATTTACTAGGCCATTATAAGCCTAGATCTAAAAAAATAAACTCAAAAACAATTACAACATTCAAAACACATTTTTTTAAACAATCATTAAGGCAATTTGATAGAAAGGTTTCCACAGAATGTTATATTACAGCTTAAACTATTAGAAAACGAATACTTTTAGTTTTTTACAAAATAAAATCACTGGCAACGTAAAAAGAAGAAAACAATAATTTAAATATTTTTAACCTCGTAAATAAATTTACTGATTTATTTTGATATAACAACAACAAAATACCTTGAAATACAGTATAAAAATAAATTTACGTTTTAATCAAACAATAACATAACTATAAATATGAACATTCATAGTATATGAATTGTAATATATGAATTCATAGTATATATATATATATATATATATATATATATATATATATATATATATATATACTTCTAGCGGTTAATGTGGGCTCCGTACTAAAACGGTATTATACTAACTCCAGGAGAATATACGCCGTGTATATTATTATCTGAGTAGCGCTTTATGTAGACTCCGACCAACACGTCGGATCAAGTGGACTCCGTAACTGAATAAAACATTTTGGGATCCGTATACAGCTTTTAGCGTACACAACTAAGCTCCTGCGATGTTGCCAGTAGTTGTATTAGTCGTAGATTTTCAAATTTTAAAGCAGGTACATTTTAGAACTTAAAATTTGTTTAAATATCCACCAGGTTAGTCGTCGAGGAATTCCAAGAATATTTGGCTACTGTTTTTAAATATATTATAATATAAATTGTTAATATAATTTTATTTTATTTTTATGTTTAATAAGCACTTTGATAATTTAAATTACTTGCTCTAATTATTTTCAAACTTTAGTATCCATTATAAACTTATTAATGCTAATATATAGCATTATTTTATAGCATTCTAATATTTTAGCTATGGATTAAATCCGAATAGCGTTTTGATATTACTTTACTTTCTCGGAGACATTATATTGTAACACAAGGATCTTATTAAATTACCAAAACCTTCCTTTCATATTTTATTCACTTATAAGGAACAGCACTAACATCAGTAAGATAATAAGGCGTACCTATAGTTCTGGGCAGCTTAATAGAAAACTTGAATGTAGCAATTTTATTGGTTTCGGGACTGCTAACTGGATTGGGGAAGCAGGATATCAGCATTAAGTTAATGCATATAGGAATTGTTGCTTGACGGTTGAAATATCAAATACCAGAAGGCACGACGGTAGCAGTCTGAGAAAGCAAAGCAAAACAACTTAACTATTATTAGACAATATCATATTTCCTAATAAACTAATATTCACTTTATAACGAGACAAAAAGATATCGAAAGAGTATGTACATACCAACGGGTTTCCTATGTTGGCATCCAGCAAAATTGTTGTAATATTGATACGGGAAACAAAAACCTTGAGAGAGAAATTGGCCCCAAGAAACTCTGCCTTAATAAACAGTCGAATAAAATACAGATTCTCGATTTAAATAGTCAAAAAATTAAAGAACAATTTATTAAAATAGAAACAGCGCCGATTTACGATGTAATCCATTAACGGCCAAGGTATAAAGCAGCTCCTAGTTATGCTGATGATTACATCTATAAATATGTAAACGACATACTGAACAAAGTCCAGAGAGCACGAAAAAAGTTTCAAGTAAAATCAACGAAGTGAAAACCAAATACCAGCTCATAAACATAAGAGACCGTCAGTAAATCTAGATACAACGTTAAAGTCAACAATTTCAATTTCTAAAGTATGGAAGACATTAAATATCTTAGAACAATAATCGCAGTTGGAAATACTACCACTGAAGGAGTTTTAGAGCATAATACAAGCTTTAGACTATTTTTATGTACGGATGCGAATCATTACAATGACTAAAACAAATAAAAAAAGACTTCAAATATTGATAGATAATTGATAAGGAATAAGCACATCTAAGCACATCTACAGATAAGAATGAACAGATCATACAAGGTGGATAGCAAGGATTTTGAATTGGAGCCCAATAGGAAGGAGAAAAAGACCCCGAAGACTTCATCCCTCCATGATCTTCGGGGTCTACCGAGTAGTACGAGGTCATGGAAAAAACGAGACCTTAGAGATGGAGAATGGCAGAACAGACAGGACTGGAGACGTTGGCTGAAAGAAGGAAGGCGGCGACAGCTGTAAAAATCCTTATATAGATAGATAGATAGATAAGAATGAGTAACATATCTTAGATAAATAAGCGGAACAAAAGAAACTGTGTATAAACTTGAAATTTCAGAAATAATAATTAAATGAATTAATGTAAATCGTAGGAAAAGAAATAAGAGGAGCCACGACACAGTGAAAAACTAGAAATCTTATGGAAAAATACAATAAACTATTACATTTGCTCTTTAGCACCGTGAGAAGATCAAAATACAAATCTGCATACATAATTATATTAAAGAAAAGCTAATAAAAACTTCTATTCGTCAGCAACCAGAGAAATTACACATTATAATATATTGAATAATGCTTTTAGCATAAAAAAACGGTATTATAGTCAATAACAAGAAATTCCATCCAGTAAAAGTTTATTAACAGACAAAAGGTATGATATAGAATGGAGCATTAATGTAACAATAAAACCATATACTTTTGAAGGATTGGAGCTATTTAGATATTGCTGATAACTTTGTCACATAAAAGATAAAAGCGAAAATGCATGTAGCAAACCATAGACATATAGTACAAATAGACTGAATACTGCCATACATTCACGTTTCCGCAATGCGACAGAGAAAACTGAC
Source organism: Diabrotica balteata (assembly GCA_918026665.1). NCBI lineage: Eukaryota > Metazoa > Arthropoda > Insecta > Coleoptera > Chrysomelidae > Diabrotica > Diabrotica balteata. The sequence continues at coordinate 233,260 of CAKJVB030000004.1, forward strand.
GAAAAGCATATCTGTATCTTTTTCTATTGGGACGGGTTTATCGACCACGTGACCTTCTCATTGGTCATTTAGGTCACGCGTTCGATAAACCTGTCAAATTAGAAAGAGATGCAGGGACTGCTTTTCGCCAGTTTTCTCTGTCGCACTGGGGAAACGGACCTGTATTGCAACAGTCAGTCTATTTGTATTTTATGTATATGTAGCTAACTGATATCCTCATATCACTATTCTTCTTCTTCTTCTTCAGCCTGTTTGCATCCACTCCTGGACAAAGGCCTCCCCATGAGTTCTCCACTCTTCCCTGTTTTGTGCTATTGGTGCCAGTTTCTCCCCATTTTTGCTTTGATGTCGTCTAGCCATCGTTTTTGTGGTCTTCCTCTACTCCGACTGTGTTCGCGTGGTCTCCAATGTACAATGTTTTTCGTCCATCTGTCGTTGTTTTGCCGTGCCACGTGCCCTACCCAGTTCCATTTCATTTGTGCAATTCTTCCAATTACATCTTCCACCTTCGTCCTGCTTCGTATGTCCTCGTTTCGTATATGTTCTCTCAGTGATACTCCCAACATAGCTCGTTCGATGGCCCTCTGTGTTGTTCTTAATCTGTTGGCTGACAACTCTGTAAGTGTCATGGTCTCCATTCCATAAGTCATAACCGTAGAATACAACTGTTGAATACCCTTTTCTTTAGATTTATTGGTATCTTTTTGTTCTTCAACACATCACTGAGTCTGCCTACTGCTGCCCAAGTCATTCGGATTCTTCTAGTTATCTCTGCTGTTTGATTCTGTTTGCCTAGTTTGATGGTGTGACCTAGGTATATATACTCTTCGACACTTTCGATCTCACTTCCATCTAAGTCGATTGTGATATTTTGATTTGTCATTACTTTTGTTTTATTTAAATTCATTTTTAAACCGATTTTTTCAGATTCTTGTTTAAGCTCCTTCAGCATGTAGATTAGTTCCTCTGTATTGTTGCTTATGAGTACTATGTCATCGGCAAATCTTAGGTGGCTTAAAAACCTGCCATCAATTTTAATTCCGAGTTGTTCCCAATTTAACTTCTTGAACACATCTTCTAATGCAAGAGTAAATAATTTTGGAGATATGGTGTCTCCCTGTCGAACACCTCTTTCTGATCTTATTTTGTTTGTTGTTAGGCCTTCTGCTACATTTATTTGCATAGTTGCATTGTCGTATATGTATTTTAGGAGCATTCTATATCTGGAATCTATCCTTGCGTTGTTCATTCCGTCTAATACCGCCCAGAATTCTATGGAATCGAATGCCTTATTGTAATCCACAAATGCCAAATGAAGAGGTTCACTATCACTATTAAATCTACAAAAAGAAGAAACTGCAATATAAACAAAATTTGTTTAGTACGTGTCTAGAAAAGAACTCTAAAAAAGAATTTGGAGAAAGAAACGTCAACTACATGTGTCATATAAAAATCAAATTTATTCTTTTAACCAAAATGTTCACACCAAGTTTTAATGTATTTAAATATCCGGTAGCTCAAACTACTTGTATGCTATAATAGTATTCAGTAATCCATCTCAATATGTCTGACTTTATTTTTTTTTTATTTTTTGGATAGAATGAAAGAAATATGCCACAATATTTATTATGTACTACATATTTTATTTGACGCTTCAATGTTCAAATAGGAGTTCGTTCTTAAAAATGTACAATATTATTTTTACAAGGTATTACGTATAAGATGTTATTTATGTTTTTACTTTATCTAGTTGGTCATAATAATCAATTAGTTCGCGGTTGTTTCGCAATCTGTATTGATTTGTAATATTATCGATAACAGGTTTATATATTTCTCTAATAATTCTTCCTTCTGCGATGCTCAATCGGCTCTTATTTTGTTTTTTCGTCGTCCATGTTTCATGTTTTAATTCTCCCCGTATAATTAGCCCATCAACAGAGAGTCATTCCATCCAATAAAAGTGGAGGCTGCTCAGTCATCAAAGACAATCATTCCATCCAGTAAGGATGAAGACTGCTTAGTCATCAAAGACAGTCGTTCTATCCAGTAGGGGTGAAGGCTGCCTAGTCGTCGAAGAGACAAGTGCTATCTGCCAAACAAGAGAGTCGTGTCTTGGTTAAGGGGTAGCTGCCCTTTGCGCTATCGCCGATTCTTTTGTGGTTGCTATATGTCAAGGGTCAGCCTACATATCTGTTGCTAAAATTACTTCGCTGCTGTAACGAGTACCATTTACTGGTATATGAATTTTGTTACGAATTTATCTTATGTGCTAAACTCTAATAAATCTTTTACCGCGAATTAAAAAACATGTTTTAACCTTTACGTTTATCTAAATAAATATTTACTATATTGTATAATAGTTGTTTATGTTTGTTTTACTATTTGTATCTCTATAGGTATAATTTAGAATATAATATTATTTGTCTTATATACAAAATCATACGATTTGCGTTACATTGATATTTATGTGGCAATTAGCTATAGAGTCATTAGTCTTTCCTGTCATATCATATTTTCCTGTAATACAATATCCCAATTCGTCTCATAATATTTAGTTTTCAAAACAGCTGTTACGCTAATAATTCGTTCACCTTTGTTAAAGCACTTTGGGTTATGACTACTTTTTCTTGGCTACGCAATTTTAGTTTTTAAATTACAGTATTTATTGATATGTTATTGATAGAGTATGCAAGTGTTGAGGAATAGTTTGGGATTGATATATGAGGTTGTGAAATATTACGTATTGTTGATAACTGGGTAGTTGTTATATTTTTATCTGTGTATGTAGTTTGAGAACTTGGGAAGTAATGTTAAGGGTGATTAAGGGTGGAAGAGTATTAATTACTATATTTATAGTAGTAGTTGGCACTGTTGTTGTAAAGTTCTGATTTGGATTTGTACAGAATGACCAATTTGCTACAAAATGGTCAGATTTTTTACAATAGTAACAGATCTGTTTTCTAAAGATAAGAAAATACGATTAGATGTTTGATCGTGGTTTCTGACAATTGAGGGAGAAATTAATGTAGCTTTCAAAGGAAAGATAAATTTATGTCTTGGAAAGCTCAATATATATCTATATACTGGGTTTGTTGTACCTCTTCGTAAAAAATTAATTGGAGGTAATAAATTGGGGCCTAATTTTTTAAGTTCATATTCTATGAAAGTGTGATAAATACTAGGACAAACATTAGAGATCAGTAATCTTATATTTGGTGTAATTAAGCGTCCAGCATAAATTATTTGATGATTGATAGTTATTCTTTCGTTGTCAGCCTTCATGACAGTTTTTTCTAATTCTTCACTAGCTTCTTCTTAGATTGCCGTCTACCTACGGAGGTTGGCAATCATATTGGCTATTTTTATTTTAGACATTGCTGCTCTAAACAAATCAATCGATCAGCATTGGTACCAATCACGTAGATTTTTTAACCATGAGTTCTGCCTTCGGCCAACAGATCTTCTTCCTTGAATCTTTCCCTGTATTATCAGTCTCAAAATTTCATATTTTGGTCCCCTCATCACGTGGCCTAGGTATTCCAGTTTTCTGGTTTGTATAGTGGTGATTATTTCTCTTTCTTTACCAACCCTCTCCAGTACTTCTTTATTTGTAATTCTATCAGTCCATGATATTTTCAATACTCTGCGGTATAACCAGAGTTCGAAGGCCTCGATTCTTTTTAAATTACATTTTTTTAATGTCCAAGTCTCAGCTCCATATAATAATATTGAAAATATATAACAGCGAATGGTACGTAGTCTGATCTCCAAATTTAGATTTTTGCACGTTAGGAGTGGCTTCATTCGTATAAATGCTGATCTGGCAATCTCTATTCGTCTGTTTATTTCTACAGTATGATCATTGGTTTCATTGATCAAAGTTCCCAAATACTGATATTTTTCTACTTGTTCTATCACGTTACCATTTATTGTCAATAGGTGATGTATATTTTGTGGCCTTTTTGTAATCAGCATGTACTTCGTTTTTTTTTGGCGTTTATAGTAATTCCCATTTCAGCACTATTTATACTCAAGCTTTCGATAAGATGTTGTAGATCCTCTATACTCGTTGCTATGATCACAGTGTCATCTGCATATCTTAAATTATTAATTAATTTTCCGTTAACGGTGACTCCCGCTTCGATATTATTGAGCGTGTTTTGGAAAATTTCTTCAGAATATAAGTTAAACAAAAGTGGTGATAACACACATCCCTGTCTAACTCCTCTACAGATCCTCATTTCTTCTGAGTGTTGCCCATCAATTTGAACTATGGCACTTTGGTTCCAATATAATGTTTGCACTATATTTATGATTTTACTGTCAATGCGCTTGTTCATAAGTATTGATATTAGTTTTTTATGTCTTACTTTATCGAAAGCTTTTTCGTAGTCAACGAAGCACAAGTGTAGATCAACACTCACATCCCGACATCGTTGAATTAATATGTTGATGGCAAATAGTCCTTCTCGAGTACCCATTCCATTTCGGAACCCGAACTGCGTCTCGCTAATATCCTCCTCTAGCCTTTCGTATATTCTCTTATGTATTATTTTTAGCAGAACTTTTAAAGTATGACTCATGAGGCTCAGTGTTCGATAATCAGAGCACTCTTTTGCTGCTTGTTTTTTAGGGATGGTTATAAATGCTGACTTTAGCCACTCCTGTGGTATTATTCCCGTATCGTACACCGTGTTGAATAAATCTGCCAATACTTCCAAGTTGTCCTCTTCCACTAGTTTTAAGAGTTCTACTGGTATTTCATCTAATCCAACTGCCTTATTGTCTTTAGAGTTTTTGATAGCATATTTGATTTCATCTATCGTGATCTTTTGTATCTCTAAAGGATTTAATTCTTGTATTTTCTGCACTTCACCTCTTTCAGCTTGGAAAAGTTCTCTAACGTACTCCTCCCATCGCCTTAACTTCTTTGGTAAATCTACTAGTAGTACTCCTTTTTGTCTTTTATGTGTCCTTGCTGTCTATTTCGACCCATTCCAGTCACTTCTCTAATTTTTTTGTGCATATTTCTCATATCATATTTTGTTTCTAGTTCTTCTATCTCTTTACATTGCTTCATCAAATAGATTTCCTTAGCTGTTTTGATTTTTTCCTTAATTATTCGTTGTATTTCTTTATACTTCTGTAGATATTTTCCTTTATATTTCCTTCTTTCTTCCATCAGTAATAGTATTTCTTCTGTCATCCAGTGTTTTTTAGCCTGTGATTTATGTTCTATTAAACTTTCTTGAGCTGGTTTCAGTAATGTGTTTTTTATATTACACCACTTTTTATTTACATCCATAATTTTTTTGTTGTCAGTTAGTGTTTTTTGCATATTAACATTCACATTATTTTTTATTTCGTTTTTATTTCTTCGTTTTGTAGCATTCTTACGTTAATTTTTGGTTGTTGTTTTCTGAGTTCAATTCTTTTTAATTTTATTTTCACCTCAGCCACTAGCGGATTGTGGTCTGAGTTAACATCTGCTCCAGGATAAGTTTTAACTGAGGTTATAGAGTTTTTATATCTGCTATTTACGAGTATAAAGTCTATCTGGTTTCTGACAATGTGGTTTTCTGTATGTGAAGGAGACGTCAATGTATATAGTCTTCTTTTAGGAAGCTGAAACCAAGTATTGGCAATTACCATAGTCTTTTCTTGGCAGAATTCTATGAGCCTTTCTCCTCTCTCGTTTCTAGTTCCTAGTCCGAAGGACTAGTTCGCTAGTCCGTTCACTAGCTAGGTAAATACAAATACGGTGATTTGAAATTCGTGATGAAAAAATGTATATATCTTGGTTCTATAATTTTTCACAGTGCAAGTAGATATTGGAATTTTGGAATTGAATTGATTAACGCTACAGAATATGAAGAAGTTTTATATGATGTCAATAACGTTTGGGGCCTCGACGCCACTGGACTATTAACATCATCCATTTTCGTTGTTTAATGATATCAGGTGATATAAATAATATGAACTTGTTTTGAAGTAAGTATCTAATTAGATTAAAATTCCTTACCGATTTTCTCCATTGGTATTCTCCATTGTTATTTACGGTATCACAACAATTTATTACACTTTTAGTATTAACTGGATATAAATAAAAGCACAAAAACTAGGTGCGATTAGACTGGTAATTAAACAAATCTAGCTTCGACGAAGGTTCAAATCGTTGTCTCTTATTATTTTCTTTTCAAATATTCGGAGTTCTTCCTCACTTGCTTTAGTCATTTGCTGTTACTCGTATCCATGTATTAAAATAGGTTTGAAATTAGTAGCAATATTATTTCTCCGAGAAAATGAAGAATAACTATTTGCTATCCAGATTTAATCCATAGAATAAATATTGGAATGCTATAAAATAATGCTATTAGCACCAAAAAAATTTGCTGATAATCAGTAAAAAACTAAATAAATGTCCTTTAACATGCAAAAAAAGATGATATAGAGTAGAGCATAATGTTACAATAAACCAATATCATTTTAAGACATTGCAGTATTTAGTATATCGTAGATAACGTTCTCACATAAGAAATAAAAATGAATATTTAGGGAGCTAACTGATGTATATATTATAACCCTTATAACACTTTTAAATCCAGAAGTCTAATAGGAATCTATAAAATCAGGATATATAAGAAGATAATTAAATCAGTGCTACTGTGTGGATATTTGACGAGAACACTGTCAAAACAATGTAAGTAAAACTCAAGTAGTAATTAGATCAGGATTGCTAGAAATGTCATCAGAAGTATTTTCCAACCTATATAGGTCCGAGTACTAACCAATACCAAACGGAACTAATGCCAAGGTCAAACACATATACAAAGGTAGCAACGTCGTACAAGAAAGTAAATCTCAACGCCAAAGTTGCACTGGCTATATCCAAAGGCTCTCTAATAACTGCATTGTCAAGCTAAATTGGGAGGATCGAGAAAAAAAAATGCCCTTAGGACGTCCACGAATGAAGGAGGGAAGTAACATATGGTCAAATTTAGGAATAATGAGACTACCTACATCTTATCAACACATCCTTGTTCAATCACATGCTATCCTACCTACAATCAACAACTTATTTGTTAGGGATTATCAAATCAATTACAAGTAATCAAGTGAACTAGACTTAAAAAAGTTATCCCAGGAAAGGCACTTCAGAAATAGGGAAATAAATTTTTACAACGTCATTTACGTGGCTAAGTTTTCAATAGTAATGAGGAGACAAAAAGAAGAAAAGGTAATAGAATCTTGTTGCGTTCTGACTATATGATGACTATGACCTTTATATAACATATAGGGAGAAAGAGAGACGAATGTCTACGTTCAATCTAGAACTCGCTGGTTTTTCTCCATTTTGAATTGGGTTTGTATATGTATTACTATAGAAAATAAACGGAAGAGAACTATAATTATGAAATTTTATCTAAAATGTAAAATCAATAAACAAATTATATATACAAAAAGATTATATAAATCCCTAATATTCACACATTAAAATATGCCCGATAGAAGTATGTCTTCTAAAAATACAAAAAAGTAGTTATTCATAACTCAGGTGGCTTTACAAAAGGTAAACGAATGAGCATAAAAGCACAGCTGTTTTTAAAACTTAATATTATTAGACAAATTGTGGATATCCATTTCTGCTTGTCTATAAAATGAATCAGAAGACTATGCTAAAATATGATACGGCAGGAAAAACGGCAATGTAAAGCAAATATGATGATTTTGTCACAGCATAAGAATATTGCCTCGTACTGTTATATAGCAATTTGTTGTCACAAGTTTATAATTTTTCGAAAAATGAACTCAGATTTAAATATTTAAACGTCAAATAAAATATAAAAACCTATTTAACCTTATTCCCAGCATTATTCTTAAACACTGACATAACGTCACAAGAAAATAATTTTAAAAAATCATTGCGAAATTCAAAATTTATATTTATACCGGTATCTCAGAAAATAATAATATTTGTATAAAGTACAGTCATATTTTGAGATAAAATCTTCAATTCAGAGCAAAAAACTGAGCACACAAATATTTATTATTTTATGTACTATGTTGTAAAATAAGTATACTCAAAACAAATAAATATTATCTACCAAGTGCTCTACTCCAGTTTATTATCTTCTTCTTCTTCTTCCTTCTTTATAAATAGGCTTAATGCCTGTTTTACTTCGGTTTTGAGCCTCAATTGACGTTGTCTGACCATCTTTTCCTCGGTCGTCCCAATGATCTCCTTCCATTTGGCGATTTGTCTCTTGCTATTCGTACTATTCTATTTTTTGTCATTCTTTCGAAGTGTTGATTCCATTCCGCTTTTTTCTTTTGGTCCACGCGTTTATTTCCTCTAAACCACATCTCGCTCGTATTTCTTCACTTCTTACTCTTTCTCTTAGAGTTTAGTTTGTTATTTTTAGTTTAGTTTAACAATAAAAGATGTATGCGTTTACACGTTATAGTTTGCAACTGAATAAGTTAAGGACGGGAGAATTGTTTGTCTCAAGTTGGCCATTCAAAATTATGTCTTTATTTTTTAATTTGCTAATTTCCATAGATTCTACTTTTCATAGAATCTAAAGGTAGCTTCAGGGCTTTATTATAAATATACTTTTTTAGGAATGAAAATACGTAAATAAAACCTGGAATATGCATGTAACGTAACCTTTGATCTCTGAGATAAACCCAACTCCTGAACAATGGCGCCGATATATGTAGTTAAAATTTTGTACACCTATTTTAACCGTTTATTTCCTTATTATCCATATATGAGTTGTAACCGATATTACAAACTCATTTATTTTTCACAAAGAGACTCTACATATATTAACTACATTTATTACTATACAAATCTGATCGAAATATTGTCTAAAAGTAACAGTATGTAAAATTAAAATTTTTAATGAGAAGTAAAAGATTAGCCATATTTTATAGGGTTTAAAGATCCCAAAGACAAAATCGGCCTTTTTAATGCCAACTATCCTAATTATGTCTATAAATATTAGAGAAGGAAATATCCAGAGATAAAGATAGGTACTTTACTTTACTTAACTTTATCAGACATATGCGGTTAACACAAATGTGACGTACTTCTAGTGCAGAAAACACATTGAGGGCCAAACATAGGCAAACAAGAAAAGAAAAACTTAAAATGAGAGGGGACAAAACCAGTCAGCTAAGGGAATCTTTCAACGGTGTTGAGCTTGGATCTGCTATCTACGTATATAATGAACAATATTACGGCTCCTGACTAAAGATCTGAGCACAAAACTAATACTAAAATTTGGATCAAAAATACAACAATGGCTAGTATTGTCCGGTATGCCTACACAACAGAAGATCACTCAATGGTAAAAATAACAGATGGAAAACGTAGAAGAACAGTCTCCTTTGGGGTAGCGTAATGGTACCTACACTGTATAATATTTACACAACCCATACCAGTAAATACTAGGACTTTTATTATGTAGACGATACATCTATATTGTTGCACAACCAAAAACTTTTGTTGCTGAAGTATAGAAAAATCTAAATCATACTTTAAACACAATAAAAATAGACTATGAATCAATTTTAAGCCAAACCTCAGAAAAAGTCAGATGTCCTGCTATAATGTCCCTAACAGAGATGCTTTTAAAAATCTAAACATCCAATAGTGTCATGAAATTTTTAAACTCTGGACTTGCTATAAATACCTTGAAAATAGTTTGTATCACACTTTGTCATTCATAGAACATTGTTTAAAACTAAAAGGCAAACTGAGGACCAGAAAAATAATCTCTGCAAACTTGTCAGCTAAAAATGAGAAGCATCCTTTCATCCTTAAAACGTAGACGCTTGCACTCTATGCTTCTGCTACCGAATATACCTTGCAAGTATGGATGACACCAACACATATTTAATACGTAGATTTAGCTATAAATTAGACAGCCAAATTCAGCGAATATTAAGACACACACACACATACACACACACATCCATACATAAGCTCTACAATATCGTAGCTATCAATTCACCTAATATCCGAAGATAAGTAGCTAGACTGCTAGAGAATAAAAGATACAAAGTCTAGAATCGCAACATCCACTCAACGAATACCAGCTCAATTTATGACTAAAATCAAGAAAAAACTGACCAAAGATTATTGCAAATTTGACACTAACTCCACGTTATTGATTACATATTACCCCTAAATAGCAGATAAAACATTTAGAAGTATGTAATATTGGTGAACTGGTACATTCTTCTTATATAAATTAAGCATTCTTCCCTCTTTTGTGCACTACTACCAATTTTTACATAAAAATATCTATTTTTGCACTTAAATATTTATTTTAAGATAACCTATCCACAATTTTATGTAGTACACAGATAAAACCAGAAATAAAATAATAAAGAAGCTGTATACAATATATCGTAAAACAATGTATTAACTAAAAGTTCTTATTAATCGTATTCTTAAATAAAACGTATAAAGACATATTCATGTTAACAAAATACATTAGGAAATATTCGCATATGAAAAAACACGTCCAACTTGGTAATGAAATCCTTTTGTATTTATAAAGCTATTTTTAGAATAGCAGGTACCTACCAAAAACAGGTATTTGGTATTATACATATCTATTACATATTGTCAATATGATCGCCAACATTCATAACGGATAGGCACATCAAGAAGAAGAAGAAGATTACATATTGTAATGCGTATGAAAAGGAGTCCGTATGAACCGTTTAAAATATATAAAATATATATATATATATATATATATATATATATCAAGAACGCTAGCCTAAGTGCATAGTTGCCAAACTATCAGAGCTTACTTAAACCGATATACTTATAGTTCCAATATACAGTGAAAAAGATCTGAACGACCCCTATAATATATACACGTGAACTAAGCGAAATACATTTATGATACAGGGGTACTTATGAGCTCCAAAATTTTTTTAATAATTATGAAACTATACATCTTAACGAATCGACAGAGCCAATATTATGGAATGGACAAGTGAGCTCCGTATATCGGTGTCCACTTGACCACGGAGCTCACTTGAACCTGAATTTTAACATGGGCGGAGTTCACTTTATGCCGTAGATATATATATATATATATATCTTAATACGCACAGAATGAATGTTTATAACTAAAAGTCCTTATTTATTCTTTAAAAAAATTAAAACAACCAATATTTCCAACTGCTTATGGAACAAATACCTACACATATAAATTGGAAATATTTTTAAAATCCCCGCCCATTATGACGTCAGCAGACTTATGTAGTCCATTTACTACAAAAGTTAATTAGTAAAATTAGTGGAGAAAGTACACACAAATGTAATCATCTTTATCTGCAAAATAATGACACGTCTGTAAAAGTGTTGACTTCATATAAACTGAAAGTGTTGACTTCATATAAACCAATTATCTATCTATCTTAATCTCTTTTTTATATCCAAATTCGAATATATACTTTCGTTTTTCTGTCATGTATCTTTAAATCTGCCTGCCTCATCTATGGTCTTTCTTTGGGTCTGATTCTCAGGGTCGCCAGTGCAGGCACTTGTTGGTTCAATCCATAATTCTTCTGCCAGATGTTATTGCTTGCAAATTTACACTTTATGTCAGATGCTTTTTCTATGACATCTTTCACCTTCGTAAAATTTCATATCCACTCGTTAAAATTTCTGTCGTTCAATCCTATACCCAACATTCGCTCTTAATTTTGTTGTCAACCTGGTAGTTTGAATTTTTGTTATGAGTTTAAAAGTTTTTCTTCTATCCTCTTTATAAGCAATTCTGCTTGTTTATTTGCGGATTGATACCTCTATGGAAGGTTGTTACTCCAGCTTTTGCACGGTCGATACTTCTTTTTAGTACTTCAGTTAATTTAAACGCAATATAAAGAAAAATAGTTTTTCCTTTCCACGGTTTTTTTAATACACAGCTGATTGCTGAGCCTGCGCTTATTATCTCATCAAATTATATATTACCGTTTTTTCTGCCGACGAGAAGAGGGTAATGTACGACTTCTGGACTGAGTAAATATTTTAAATAGACGATTCTTGTTTTTTTATTTTACAGTCAATTACAGACACATTGTATAACTCATTTTATTATTGAATTCGTATGTATGTATTATTGAATTCGTATGTATAGCGTTACCAGGTCTTTTAGGCTGATTTCTGAATGGATAATTTCATCGTTTTCTGTACTTAGATGTCAGCTTCCTATCTCTGATTCCCATATCTCTCTCTTTTTTACACTCAGGCACTCTCCAACCAATATTCTTGACTTGTCTATTACCTTGCATTGTTTCCAGATGTCCGAGAAATTCTAGTCTCCGTTTTTTTACTACTTTTGTTATCGAAGGGTTAGCATACAATGTGTACACTTCTGCATTAGTTCGTCTTCTCCATTCTCTCTCTACTACTTTTCCACCAAATATTCTGCGAAGTATCTTTCTTTCCCATGATTTCTATCTGTTCTGTATGGTTTTATGCCATGTCTCGGCAGCGTATACAATTGTGGATCTAATTACAGTTTTGTTTACTCTTATTTTTGTATTACGATATATATCTTGGGCCTTAATTATTTTGTTCATGTGCTGTGTGGGGCACGGCCAGTAAAGAATATCCCCACAGTTTTCTCCTGCTTGTCGTAAAAGGCGACTAAACGGAGAAGCGGTCCGTCTCTAGTCCGGTCGCGGCCGCTAATTCTTGTGAGGCGAGCGCGATGGGACAGGGTGGGGACTGCTTACCAAGGGAGGTGGGCGAGATTGGCACTCAGAGATGGGCGCTGAGTGCCACTGCCGTACACCAACCCCCGTGATGGATGGATTAGCAAATCCCAGCTCGTTCATCATCATCCTTGCTGTTACCTATCCTCCATCCCGTTTTCTTACCGATCCTCAGGAGACAACCTGATGCAAAACAAAAAACCGATGGAGTAAACCAGCGAGAAAAAATCCGTTAAGTCAAGGCGTAAGAAACCGTGCTGAGGACTGAATGACCACACGACACGTGGTCCCAAACGGTTCCCTTGGGGTACCGGGCGACACCTCATTGTAAGTAGCCTTACTGCCGTAAGCGGGGCTATGCGACAGCTGACCGAATTTCCCTAGCTACTCGTGGGATCTAGATGAACCTAAATGAAATTATAAACATAATCGGGGGCGACCCGGGCGGAATCTCGGGAAGAACAGACAATAGTAGAAGCGAACCAAAAAGAAAAAGGGTTAATTCCCTTCCTGAATCACCGACCAGATCGTTAGCTGAGAAAAAAGGAAAAAAAACCTATCCGAATCGGATACCGCACCCTATAAAAGGAAAGAATGCTGTGAGTATTTCTCGATTATGGAGGGTCTCACATCATATGAAAGACTAGTGAACGAACTATCTAAAACAATAAAAGACATCCCAAACACCCATAAGAGTATAAAGGACATAACTTCCCGTCTAAAGAAGACCTCACTTACTTTTAAAAAAGACCTAGTTGTGAGCTGGCTCAACAAACACAAATACGAGCCAGCAGAAAATCTGACGATTGACACTGACACCCAAACTGACCCGTGGCATGGAGGCTCCCAGAAAAGAATCAGTAAATTAGATAATATCAACAGTTTTGAAACCTGGGAAGAAACGGCTAACCTGACATGGGATGACAAAGTATACAAGAGGACCAATGTAGTTATCGGTAATCCTATTACCACCGGAAACGACATCGTTAAGGTCGTCATGGTAGAACCAAACGACCCTCAAATGAGCAACAGTATTCAGAGGCTATATAGGGATAAATACCCAGAGTTGGCAGAACTTGAAGCAGATTATGAAGTACTCGAGCAAAGCACTACAATTAAATCAAAAGGGGCAAAGGAGACCAAAAAAATAATAAAAATTAAACAAAATGGGGACAGAAAACAAATCTGGGAAAAAATCAACATGGTGAAGAAAGAAGTGGGTCAACAAGGTAAGGTCGCTCTCCACCATGTTAATGCCATGTCGGTAGATGAACTCCGGAAAATGTGTGAAATAATTTTCCAAAAAACAGAGGTGACTGTAAACATCCATACTACGAACAAACGGAAGGAGAGGGCCACATACGGTATGATTGTTACCAAAAAAGATGCCGCTTATAAGGACATACTACAGACTGTGAAAACAGCTGTAAAGTCAACTGGCGCAGCAGAGGCCGTACACTCGCTCAGAATCACAAAAGAGGGAAAACTTCTCATCACCATGGAGAAAGACCAAGCAGCACTACAAAAAATAAAAACTGCCCTTGGAACAACAGAGGAAGGTCTCAGAGCATTCCAAATAGGAGAAGAACACATAACGGAAACCATACATATAAGAGGCATGGCAGAGGATGCCACGACGGAGGAGGTTATCGAGGCATTCCAAGAGCAAATAGGTAAGTGGGAAGACCACTACAAGATAGGAAAGATGCGACCACTGAGGGGCAACACCCTTGCCACAACAATTGTCATCCCGGCGAGAGTAGCTAAAATACTTTTGCGCAGAGATTTTCTCAGAGTTGGGGTATGTAGATGCAGAGTCGAGAAAAGACTAAAAATAAAAAGATGTAGCAGATGTTGGGCATACACGCATGACACCGATAAATGTCGAGGCCCTGATAGGAGTGGTATGTGTTACCGTTGCGGTAAATCAGAGCACGAAGCAGAGAAGTGTCAAGAGGAAGAAAGGTGCGTTCTTTGTAATGACGCCCATAGAACTGGCAGCATGGACTGCACACATTTTAAGAAGGCCCTTCAGGAGGCGAGATATCATGAGAAACTTAGAAAACAGCAAGAAGAATACGCGGATGTCTTCCCTCCTACGCTCACTCCCATACCTCCTTTCCCTTCTCCAAACAAGGTTCATGTTAACTCCCTTTTGGAGTCCTCCAAATCTCTATGCGACGAAGCTACAGCTACCTTTAGTGTAGTGACGTTGTCACAGGGAGTTCCGACAACTTCAGTCTAAGTGCCTGTTCCGTCATCCTATGTGACCTTTAACACATGATACTAAAGTAATGATTTCAAAATGGCTTTAACCGGGTTAAAAAGACTAAAAATTCTACAAGTGAACATCGGAAGAGCCAAGGTTGCACATGATCTGATTCATGCGAAAGCCCTCGAAATTGGAGCAGATATTCTAATAGTACCTGAACCAAACAAGAGAATCATTAAAAATAGCAGATGGATTACAGACAACAGGGAAGATGTAGCAATATACCCCATAAATCATAAAGTGTGCATAAATAAGATTATAAAAGGGGAGGGGCACGTACTAATCAAATTAGAAAAAGTAGCTATTATTGCCTGTTATATCTCACCCAACATAGGTAGAGATCAATACAAACAGCACATTGAATCCATAATACAAATGTCACATATAGAAAAGAATTTTATAGTCGCTGGCGACATAAATGCTAAATCTATCTTATGGGGTTCCCCACGAAATAACTATAGAGGGGATTTATGGAACGAATGGATCTTTACGGCCAATCTAACAGCGCTAAATAATGGAAAACCTACTTTTGTCCGGGGTGAAAGCCGAAGCCACATAGACATTACCCTCGTAAACGAAAGTTATGCCAATCAAATATCTAACTGGGACGTTCTTGACGAAAACCTTTTTACTTTTCACAGATATATTGTTTACGAGATTGGCATCAAGGTCACGAAGAGCGGTAGGAAAAAGATAAGTTTTAACAAAGACCTATTTAAAAATAAAATTAGCAACCTACGAGAAGAAGCTACTAACTTCACAAACTACCATAAAAACCTAATACATGCATACAGAAGCAGCAGCAAGGAAAAATGTGTCACATATACTGTACCCTATTGGTGGAACGACGAGATACAGCTTAAAAGAACAAAATGTTTCAGAGTCAGGCGAATAGCACAAAGGAACAGCACCCAAGAAAACTTGGAAGAATATAAGCGAGTAAAGAAAGAACTAAATAAAGAAATAAAGCGGGCTAAACGCACATGCTGGCAGAACCTGTGTGACACGCTGGACAACGATATATGGGGTGAAGCCTATAAAATTGCCACTAAGACACTGAGGTCCGAGGCTCCATATAACCTTTGTGTAGAAAAAAGAAAGGAAATTGCGAAAGCCCTTTTTCCTAATAAGCCCGAATGCCAATTTCTACCATATACTCTAGATAATAGACCTGACGAGTTCACCATAGATGAAATGAGATTAGCTGCCGAAAACATAAAAATCGGGAGATCCCCTGGCCGATGGTGTGCCACCAGAAGCCATACATATTATGGTACAGGAAAATCCTGAAGTCACCAGAAAGGTATTAAATGAGCTCCTACACAACCAAGAATTCCCAGACCAATTGAAGATTGCAAATTTAGTCTTAATCTTAAAACCTGGTAAACCACCAGACGGGCCTAGTTCATACAGGCCTATATGTTTATTAGATTGTATTGGGAAATTCTATGAAAGCCTCATAAAACGCCACCTTGAACAGGAGCTCTTAAACACAGGAGCTATTTCTGACCAGCAATACGGTTTTAGAAAAACACGATCAGCTATAGACGCGGTAAAATTTATATGTGACAGTCAAACAAACAAGAAATAAATGGGCAATCCTTGTTATGTTCGATGTAAAGAATGCCTTCAATTCTGCCAATTGGGCATACATCATAAGGAAACTGGAAACCGCTGGAGTGTCAGACTACCTAATAAATATAATTAAAAATTACCTCACCGACAGATATATTAAACTGGCAAACAAAGAAAAAACAAAACTATCGGCTGGAGTATCGCAGGGATCTGTATTAGGTCCAACGTTGTGGAACGTCTTGTATAACACAGTATTGGAAATAGATTACGGCAGAGGTGCGTCAGCAATTGCATATGCAGATGACTTAGCAATACTAATAGAGGGTGACACAAACTTGGATGCAATAAATAAAGTTAATATATGCTGGAGAAAAGTTAGGTTAGGTTAGGAAAAAAATAGGTGGATGACAACTAACGACTTACAGCTGGCGTGTAATAAAACAGAGATAATTATATTAAAAGGGCCTAGAGCGATACCCAACCTGACTTTCCAATTTGCAAGTACGACGATAGTCCCAACCAATTGTGATAAATATCTAGGCATACACCTTGATACAGGTCTACGATTTACCAAACACCTGATAAATGTAGTCCAAGCAGCAGAACGCAGAACAGCGGCCATTATGAAAATAATGCCTAATATAGGAGGGCCAAGTAATTATAAAAGAAGAATGTACTTGCAAATAGTGCATTCGACCCTTTTGTACGGTGCCCCCGTATGGATTGAAGTCTTAAGGTTTGCCAGGTACAAAGACTTGATTACAAAAGCTCAAAGAAAGCCCCTTCTTAAAGTAGTTAGTGCGAACCGGACTACATCTACGATAGCCTTACAGGTGATTGCTGGTACGCTCCCCATTCACCTCCTAGCGAAAGAAAGAGCCATCCTATACAATAACGGCAACGGCCACCTGACACAGGTAAGAGACGAAATTAGGAACCAGATCCTTGATGAATGGCAATCTGAATGGGAGGCACAAAGGGAAAAAGCACAATGGACTAAAATACTAATACCTGATGTAAAAGCATGGTACAAATGTAGGTTCAAGAGAATAAACTATTTCTTTGCACAATTCCTGACCGGACACGGTTCTTTTAGGTCGTATACATACAGAATTAAAAAAACAAATGACGATATCTGTATGGATTGTGGTGTGACTGATGACGCGGAACATTGCATTTTCGAATGTAATGTCTTTCTACAAGAACGTCAAAGACTGAGAATTAAGCTAGGAGAGGCCACGCCCAATAATATACTGGACTTAGCTATGCAGAACAGAAAGAACTATGATTATGTGTTAGAAATAATAACGGAAATCATAAAAAAAGGAGACGCTAGAAAGAGCGAGACAGGATGAAGGAATAGGCCGAAAGACTAATAAAATAATTGTAATTCGCGTTTTTTGCTCATTAGACACATACTTCAGCGTTCTGTACTAATTTTATAGTGTAACTGTCCTATTTATTTACTTATATTGTTTTTTATACTGTCATTATGTCACTCAGCTACCTTTGAGACTCTCTACCGAGGACTATACTAGGTTTTCGTGAAAATTGGAGACCGCGGTGGTGCTCCAGAAGTTGCATTCGCCAAGAAAAGTTCCGGGTGCGCTGCTGGAAGAGAGGGTGAGTTTAGTTGGTAGGCGCCTGAACTAACCTTATCAACATTCCAACGTTATAGTTCAGACGAATCCAACAGTATCTGGGTCCTCTTCCCAGATCTCTTTAGAAGATTCTCATCCAAAAAAAAAAAAAAAAAAAATTATTTTGTTCATGGCACCAGCACATCTGTTGCTCTTGGTCGGTCATAAGGGTACCTGAGTACATATATTCATCCACTTTCTCGAATTCTACAAATGATCCATCCTCCACCTTTAATTTAACGAAGCCCCTGATTTCATTTTGCTTAAGATTTGCATGAACTTGGATTTATTAATATTAAATTTCCCATAAATTTATTGTAACATAAAGTACTTTTTATTTCTCCTTACCTAAATTAAAATGGACTCACTTATTTTACATATTTAACAATGATTTATTTTTTATTTGTTGAGAAGTTATGCATTTTTTAATATTACGACAACGTTATGTGTTATTTATAATAAATATAAAATACAACCCAAAAAGCTTTTTTCGGTTTAACAGATTGCAGTCCTTATTAATTAATTTTAGAGTGTTGAGCAATAATTACATTGATTTACCTTTTTGAATAATAATGTTCCGAAAAATGAGCAACGAAATCTTTGTATTGTTCTTGTATATGATCGGATTATTACCATCTGAATCCACTTTTCCACGTAGGGATAATTATCGCTATGATCTTCTTTTCTGCCAAGGGGCCATTATACATAAATGATCTGATCTGAATAAAACCGATTCCATAGTTAGTATTGTCTTCATTACCTCTGTAGTAAATTGTACTACATGACTTTAGTTTTATTCGATGTTCGTCTTTCCTCCTAGCCTCTGTGAGTACAATAATGTCCCAATTTATTATGTTGAGTTTTTGTTCTAATTCAGATTGTTTAGTTTTATCATTTGCAACCTTTTGCCTCTCCCAGATTCCACGAGATGTCCTCTTATATGTACCCACCTAGGGATTGCTCCGTGAGTTTTAAAATTCGTCAGGATATTATTGAAGGAGTGGGGGTCAATTAGCCATTAAAACATCACGCTAGCCAAGCGATTTGTTCATGTACGATTTAGCCGCTCAATACAACAGTGAGTACCAACGCTGTTTAAAGCCTTTTAGGTCTAGGTTATGCTTATTCAATGGCGGCAATACTCGCCATATCACGATATTTTCTTTGTTGAACCAATTAAAGTTTTTGAAAATATAAAAGAGAATATGAAAACGGCAATTATTTATTAGTATCATGATGGTAAGATGATAATTCAAAATAAAACTTTTTAATTCTACTTACCTCATCTTCAACTTTCAAAGATTTCATAGATTTAATATCATTTTCAATTATGACCTTCTCGTTCTGACTTGTATTAATAGCATTATTCTGTATTTCAGCATTCACTTCTGCCTCTAAAGCTTGGTTCTCCATCCTTGTGAAAATCACATTTAACATTTGCGTCAAGGTGGCTCTAGCTGTTGTTTGATTGACCAGGTTTTTGCTGGCAAGGAAAATGTTATAACATGTACGAACTGCCATGAGAACAGTACCTTCATGGACTTCAACATACTGACTGGTGACCACTGTTAGAAGAGCTTTGATTATTTGAAGTTGAACTCCTACAAAGAAAAATTTAAAAATCTATTACAGAGTTAAACTAAAATTGTACAAAAGGTTAGTGGTGTAGTTCTCAAAAAGAAGTTGATGTAAGAAAGTCCTCGACTTTTTCAAGTTTTCTACACTGTTTTGTTCAATTTTTCAATATCCTTTATATCTATTCCCTTAAAGATGCTTACCCGATGAGTTTCATGTACTGTAACAATAGTTAATGTGTTTTTACATAATATTACCAGATTAGTGCAATGTGACTAATTTTATAACTTTTAAATTATATTTATTCGTAATACCGTAAATCCCGAAACAGCGGATGCTATTGTTGCGTTGCTTCAAAACGGAGAAGTGAGCGATATGTTGTTCAAAAGTATCAAATATCCAATAGTACTGTGAACCGTATTTTTACACGTTTTTTGGCAATCCGAGCTTACACTAGATGACCAGGAGCCGGTCCCCAACGAAGAACTAGTGCACGTGAAGATCGATTCATCCTCTTACAAAGTCTATCAGATCGATATATACGAATAAGTAAAAGATGCCGACGGATGATGAAGTGCCATCCGATACTGGTAGTATTAAAAGCGATTTAAATGGTTCTAAATGTGAGTAAAAAATATAAATGTTGTGCAAAAAAAAGTAGAGACATTTTTCTGCATAAATTACGATGAATTATATCATGATAGTTGTGCAAAGAAGAAAAATATTAAGTTTTTAAATAAGATCTGAGAATCATATGTTAAAACAGGAAGTGCTGCTATTAAATAGATTCATAGAAGAGACGAATGACAAAAATAACCGCCTATTAGTTGATAGAATATCATCCTTAAATGTAACCTCAAATAAGATCGATTTCAATAATCAATTTAATAATCGAGGAACAGTGCCTACTTCAGTGAATAATCGAATAATTAAATCAGTTTGTGATGAAGTGATAAATACACAGCAACTCATCCGAAGTGAACACAGCGGTGCAAAAAATACACACAGAGAATGACAACCTTGGTAGTTCCAACGCTATATCCAGTCAATCAACCTCCGTGCTGAAACAAACAACAAAACAATGATGGATTTACGCTCGTTACAAGAAAACAAAGTCATAGGAATTTTGTTACCAGAGGTTCTTCAGAAATATCCTGTGGACAAGAATTTGTAGCCGATAATAATAAAAAGAAGTGGTATTATATTGTTAAGGTATTCAAAACTGTAAATATAAGTATTATAAGCAAATGGCCATTGCGAAGGCTTCTCGATCTTCTGCAATATGGAATAATTGTCCTGCATTTGGTATCTGAGTCCAATCACGAATGTTTTTTAACCGAGAAACTTATTTTCTTCCTACACCTCTAAGGCCCTCTACTTTGCTTTTAAGGATCAGTTGTAATATTTTATATCGACTTCCCCTTACTATATGTCCCAGATAAGTCATTTTTCGATGTTTAACGGTCTTTAGCAGTTCTCTATCTTTGTTGACGCTTCTTGGTACTTCTTCATTAGTTTTTCTTGCTGTGCAAGGTAACTTCAGCATTCGTCTATGAACCCACATTTCCAATGCTTCAATTTTGTTCATGATCGATACTTTTAGCGTCCACACTTCTGCACTATACAAAAGTACGGACCAAACATAGCACTTAACCGTTCTTTGCCTTAGTTCTAAATTGAGATGGTTATTGCAAAGAAATAACTTCATTTTCAAAAAATTAGTTTTAGTCATTGCTATTCTACGTTTTATTTCTATGTTTGGATCTAGTTGGTCCGTTATCACAGTTCCCAAATATGTCATTTTGTGAACTTTCTCAACTTGGACTCCGTTTAATTGAAGCTTTGTATCGGGATGTGGGTCACGACTAAACACTAAAAATTTGGTTTTGTTTGAGTTTATTTTAATGCCCATTTCCTCTCCTACCTCGTGAATACGATCAAGCAGAATTTGAAGACCTTCAACATTATCTGATAGAATTACTGTATCGTTTGCATATCTAATCATATTAAGTAGTTCCCCGTTGATTTTTATTCCATATGGTTGTCTCTCAAGTGCATTTTTAAATAACTGGCCCGAGTAAACATTGAACAATGTTGGCGACAAAATGCAACCTTGTCTGACTCCTCGTTGTATGGGGATTGCATCGGTGTAGTTATCTCCAATTTTTACGATAGCACTTTGATTCCAGTACAAAGTTTTAATGACATGAATATCCTTGTCATCCATTCCGATATTTTTCAGTATTTGCATTAATTCTACATGCTGTACTTTATCGAATGCCTTTTCGAAGTCCACGAAACATGCAAATACATATTTTCTTTGGTCACGGCATTTTTGTAATAGGATGTTAAGCGCCACGGCTGTACAAATCCGAAATCAACTTTAGTACTATCGGAATACTAATGAAAGTAAACGAACAGTTAGAAGAAGGCTTGGAGAAGAATGTTTAAGTAGTCGCAGACCTGCAACAGGCCTACAACTTCTCAGGCGCCATCGAGTTGCGCGGCTTCACTTTGCCAGAAACCATGCTCATTTTATTGTAAATAATTGGAGGCACGTTTTATTTACCGATCAGTCCAGGTTTGTCTCGCAGTCTCCAGTTGGCCGAGGGAGAGTCTCCAGGTGCCTATACCGAAGACTACATGAGCTTTTTTCAGAATGTACCATCAGTTCTAGGGTAGGTTACCAAGGGGGCTCAATTATGGTATGAGCTATAATTACTCTAGAGGCACGTACAGAATTGTACATCGTTCCGAGAGGCTCCATAACAGCTGCCAGGTATATTGAGGAAATTATCCAAATTTTGTTGTGCTTTATGCTGGTTTTGATGGAAATGACTTTGTTCTGATGCTTGATAATGCTAAGCCTCACAGCGAAATCACTCAACAGTTTTTAAATGAAGTAAACATTCCTGTAATATATTGATCAGTATTGAGTCCAGACGCAAACCCAATCGAACATGTTTGGGACATGCTTAGGCGAAGGATGCGAAGGATACGAAGTCGTGTTCCTGTCCCTTTAACTTAAATAAGTTACAATAAGGCCTTTTAGAGGAATGGAAATTTATTCCTGTGATCCAGAAATTGTTTAAAAATTTAATAAGTGATTTTCATACTGTTTTCAACGCAGATTTCTGGAAAAATAGTGAAAAAAATCCATCACGTACAGTTATTTCACAAAATAATATAATAAAGAGTAATTAGGAGAAACCAACAGTATTTTCATGTCAGCACTTGTTCTTGCCATACCCTCTCCCCATCCACTTGCTGAGTCACTGCGTCTTCTTTCATGTCAGTGCCTATCTGTCTCTGTATCGGTCAGCTTTAAACTCGGTGCAGTTCACGTGCTGTTGTTACTAGTTCTTTAAAATCGTGACTGTTTTCTTATGTTGTGAAGTTATTGTGTTGTATAGATATTGGACAATGGCTACCAGAGGATGTATACCGTTAAAAACCAACACAGAAACGTTTCCGATTTCGCTGAAAAAGTATATCTGGCTTTTTATTATAAAGTTGGGCGATCAGGATAAGCCTTGGGCTCCACACAAAGTTTGTTCGGTGTGTGTTGAAGAACTGAGGCAATGGTTTTAAGGTAAAAAGCAGTCCTTATGTTTTGGAATACCAATTGGAGGCAGCCCAAAAATCATAGTGATAACTACTATTTTTGTTCTTGCAACGTACGAGGTTTCAATTTGAGAAACAAAAAGGATATTTCTTACCCTAACATTAAATTAGCCATTGCTACGAAAACAGTGATTGCTACGACCCTGGCACAACCGATTCCATTCCATTCTCACAATTTGAACCAAACGATTTAGTAAGATTCCTAGGCCTTCCTAAAGAATCGGCAGAAATTTTAGGATCTAGATTGAAAAATAAACATATGCTCCGGATACATCATTTTCTTATTTTTTCGTATTTCATACAGGGAAAGGGAATTTGTATCCTTCTTCTCCTAAGAAGAAAACCTGGTGTTTTGCAGTGATGTTTCTGGACTTATGAACACATTTCCAACTAGAATATGCTCCTAATGCGTCGAGACTTTTTACTGATTCTTCAAAAAGAAGCCTTAAAGCAGTACTTCTACACAATGGCAATAAGTATGCTTCTATACCAGTTGGACACTCGGTTCACTTAAAAAAGAATGTTACGAAAACCTTGAACTGGTTTAAAGCAAACTCTGATGTTTAGACCATAAATGGACGACACTATGTGGAAAGTGATTTCAATGCTGCTTGGTCAACAAAGTGGCTATATAAAGTTCCCTCTGTGAATGGGACAGTAGAGACCTAAAGCAACACCACATAAAAAAAGCTTAGCCCATGAGAGAAAGCTTGCAAGTAGAGGTTAAAATTTTTGAAGTAAAAAGCCTTGTGGATCCCAAAAAGGTGTTACTTCCACCACTTCACATTAAATTGGGGCTGATGAAACAATTTGGCATTAACTATAGGTATTTCAGATATCTTTGTGGACAGTTTTCTAATTTATCCACAACAAAGCTAAAGGAAGGAATCTTTGTCGGACTGGACATTAGAAAACTAATGACAGATCCCAACTTTGTGGACAAAATGGACACAAACGAAAAGGCAGCATGGACATCTTTTAAAATAGTTGTTCCGGTTTTCTAGGTAACAAAAGAGATCCAAACCACAAGACCATCGTCGCAGACTACTGCTGGATGATGAAAAGAGATGATCCTCAACGAGTCCATAGCCAGAAAAACAGTAGAAGAAGCTTCGACAAAAATCGAAAGCGTTATTATAAGGACTTATGAGCTTATAAAGAAATGCAAGCGCACTGAAAATGTAGTTTCACTATTCAAAGAGATTTTGAGTATTCAAAGATACTCCTTACTTTGCGAGAAAACCTGACGTGATAGACAAGAAATGGTTTGCATTTTTTAAAGCAGCGCTGAAAAGTACAGTTATCAAATTTCAAACAACTTTTAAATAATATTTTTTGCAGGCCTGTGTAAGTGTATCATATGCAAAGGATCTATAAGTATTCATTAATTATGTATATATCTATATACATACCTTCATCAGTCTGTGGTCCTGTAAAACAATTACAAATGGTCTCGACTATTCTATCTATCAGCAACTTCCCAGGAGTGGTAGAATCTGGGATGTTGGCAGTTAAATGTCCATAAGCTATTAACTTCTGAAGGCAATCTAAAGCAGTGACAACTATTCGGGCTGATTTACTTTGGCAGGCCAGTTCAAAGGGTAGAAAATACTTTTCTGTTGTGATTATGTTGGCATCTCCACTCTTTGGTTGCGGAAGGGCATCGGAGATGTTTTCTCCATTTGGAGCCTCGGCTGTTTCTTTTTTCAATTGTTCTAAAATTTAAAAATCAAACATTAAATTATATTACATTGTAAAGCTAGTTAAACAACTAGATTCGATTGACTCGACTACATATACAGGCAAGATATCAACAAAAATAGCCAAACACTTAAAAAAGACAGAAATAACACCAGCTTTTAGAAAAAAAAAAAATGTTAGACAAGCATATTAAAAATAATAAGAGTCAAAAGAAAAAGCCCTTGGACAGTGGTGTATACAAACTTAAATGTGGCGATTGACCAAAAACTTACATCGGTCAAACTGGTAGTTTTAATAAACGTATAGCAGAACAAAAAAAGGCCTTAAATAATAGAAAACCGGATTACACGTACGGACTTCACTTTCTAGACCAGAATCATTCTTTTAATTACGAATTTCAAATTCTTCACATCCAAAATGAAGGCCCTTAAGCTATCTTTATTAGAATCTATGGAAATCAACAAATTAAACAATACAGACATAATTTTGAATTACCAACTTGGGACAAACAGTTCTCCACTCCTCAACCTGTTCATTTAAGACTATAAAGTGTAATTACATACCAAAAATAGATCACTTGAGAAAGACACGCTGCCCAAACAGCTGTAGTGATAAGATTCGTCGAATCCCTCACTTATCAAGAGTACAATTTACTAATTTTTGGAATGTAAGAAATCCAAACTCCTCTGACGTGATAATAAAAACTAGAAGTGGTTTTATTTTAAATAGCAATCAAGATAAGAATCACAATAAAACATGGCTGAAATCGTTAGCCCAGTCAAAAGTGCTCAAAGACTACCAAGAAAAAAATGTAACCAGATTCAACCAACATCAATCTACACCAAATAAATCACTCAACACAACTTTCGCCTGCGTGATATCATTGGTAGAGTTGGATATTGAAGATACAAATATAAAAGAGCACCTTACAAATAACGAAATAAACCACAAATACTTCAAAAGAATGACATAAAATAAAACTTACACTTTTGATTAGAATAATTTCGGGAGATTATTCAAGATTTCTAAAAAATATTAGGTGAAGCAGTATTCCTTTAAAAACTACCACTATCCTGTTTACCCCAGCCATCCTCTTGAACCCTCTCCTATCCCATTTTCCAAATGTTTATTATACAGGTTGCGGCAGATACACGCCCAATTAGAAATATCT
The DNA here is from genome assembly GCA_918026665.1 of Diabrotica balteata. Classification (NCBI taxonomy): domain Eukaryota; kingdom Metazoa; phylum Arthropoda; class Insecta; order Coleoptera; family Chrysomelidae; genus Diabrotica; species Diabrotica balteata. The sequence goes on from CAKJVB030000004.1 coordinate 259,565, forward strand.
CGAGAACTAAAGGTAACTGAAACATGAAAATTGGAATGAAGGGGTTTTGAAGAGTGATCTATCACAAGATTTTCATCTATTTGCTACTTATACCGGAAGTAGTTTATAACTTTGTTTTTTTAACGGGACACCCTGTACATTGTTTAATTTTAGAAATATTCACGTTATTTTAAATATTTTTTGTTAATACTTGCCTATACTTTCAAAACCCCTTTATTTCAATTTTCATGATTCAGTCACCGTTAGTTCTCGAAATACTTCTAATTGGCCATTTATTTACTGCACCATGTATACCCACACAACAGATAACTGCATCATGTTAATAAGCCGTAGCCTCCTCAATCTTTTCTCCTTCGTAAGGATATAGTGGCGTCAAGCCGTAGCAAATGCCAAGAAAAACATCCAACACAAACGTAGAGCTCTACCCTTCTACCATACACCAAGCATGGTCACCTAAATGTCAAAATAAAATACCAACGAAACTTGCATGCATTCATTCAATGAACAAAAAATCCTATGCATCAGAAATTACTGGTTCAAGCAGAATGCATTCATCAATGACATATATCATGATTATATTATGAAAAATATTGTAGCATGTAAAATTTCTTGAATTTATAACTTAGTATGAGCCTGTATTTTCCAGTTAACTATTTGTAGCGTAAGTGTTTGTACGTAAGTCTCCCATTTAATAATAAATTATGTTTGGGGTTAGAAAATTCATACATTCTTATAGAATATGTTGTCTTTTAAACCACTTCATTCAACTATTAATCTCGCATAATCCCTCTCAAAATTTTATTAATTTTTAGTTAAAGCGTAATTATTTTCTCAAGAGAACAAATATTTCGGACCAAACTACACTTCCCCCTCCCAAAAATTAATTAGCTCAGGGTAAACTTAGAAAAAAGCCAAAATCCGATTTTAGTTCTCAGTAGCCAATTATTATTTGTATATGAGGCACGGCCAGATGGAGCAGTAGTCTCGAGATTTTTCATGAAAAAGAGGATGCCACCAGTGTATGAGGATCCTCAGTTATAAAAAGCAGTATCATCCATCAAAATGCTCAATCAGTGGGAAATTGCATGGATACAATCCAAGAAGAAATCTTACAACATAAAGAGTGCATCGCAGTTTGTTTAAGTGAACATTGGAAATCCAATACCCAATTACAAAATCACAATTTTATGGGTTTCAAATTAGTTTCTGCTTTCTGTAGAGATGAAGGCGAACATGGAGGCACAGCAATCTATATAAAAGTAAGCTTATCATGGAGGATAAGATTAATTTTAATTCTTTGTATATATCGTACTCCAAAGTCTTGCATACAGGAATTTTTAGATATTCTAGAAAATGTTTTAATGTATATTTCAGGTGAGAGCTCCCTAGTTTTTATTGCAGTTGATTTTAATATAGATTTGAGGCATCAAACTAAAGATAGAACAGACTTTCTCTATTTATTACAAACATTTAATATATTGCCATCAGTTTCTGAATATACTCGTATATGTACAAAGACGTGCATTAATAGCATTTTTACAAACTATGAACTTTATGTAGCAGAAGTATTAGATACTCATATTTCTGATCGTCTTGGTCAAAAAATAACTTTCAGCATTAATGTAAACAAAAAAGAAAATATAAAAATTAGGAAAAGAATTTTTGATTCCCACATTAAAGAAAATTTTAGGCAAATGCTGCAAGATGAAGACTGGGAGGAGCTTTTTTCAGTACCGAATTGGGATATAGAAAAGCAATGGGTTGTATTTATAAAAATCATTTCTTTTTATTTGACCAATGCTTTCCAGAAAAAAATATAAATAAACGTATCAAATACTACAATACAAATGAAATAAATCAATATAAAAGTCGCTTAGACCTTTTGCTAATGTTAAGTAAAGTATATGACCATTACAAAGATGAGTATAAACAAAAAAAGGTCAGTACAATAAATGCTTGTGGATTCACAAAAAATACAGTGTATGCAAGAAATATATAATAGTCAAAATAAGTCAAAAAGTCTATGGAAAATCGTTAAAGAAATCACACAGGTAAATTCTATCGATAATAATGTAGCAATACTAGGAGATCCAGTCATGGTAAGTAATAATTTTAATGAATATTTTTTAATAATGCTGCTTCACATATTTTACAAAATAAACCAAAAATAGAATTCACCACCAAAATACAGTTTAAAAAACTATTTTTTTTTTAACGCCAGTAACTAAAAATGAAGTAATTGAATTAGAAAATTGAAAAATAAATTCACTTCAGGATTTGATGAGATACCTACAAATATAATAAAACTGTGTGCATATGAGCTAGCTATACAATTATATAATATATAATAAACAATACCTTCATAAATGGGATATTTCCAGACAACTTGAAAATAGCTGTAGTAAATCCAGTGTATAAAAAAGGTGATGCCACTTAAATAGAGGATTATCGTCCAATAAACCTCTTACCATCATTCTCTAACGTTTTTGAAACAAAGCACGTGGTGTTCGTGTGTATTAAGGTATAAAAACGCTTATTAAAAGCTTAAAATTTTTTTTTATTATAAAGAAGATCTTTTCGGAATATGTATCATTCCATCATCAGTTTAATAAAAAAGGTTGTTAAAAAAACATTGTGTGGCCACATAAAAAACATTCGGTTGACATCTGGATTTAAAAATAATATTCTTCGTGTTATTTATTCAGGTAAATGCAATAGACTCTTGACTTTTGTAATGTAATAAATGAAACTGGGGGCATCTTATATGACCCCCTGTAGTTGGTGAAGTTTTATTGACTTACATTACCTCTGATCTGTGTTGGAGTCTAGGGCTAACTCTAGTTAGTCCTAGACTCCAACACAGATCAGAGGTAATGTAAGTCAATAAAACTTCACCAACTACAGGGGGTCATATAAGATGCCCCCAGTTTCATTTATTACATTACAAAAGTCAAGAGTCTATTGCATTTACCTGAATAAATAACACGAAGAATATTATTTTTAAATCCAGATGTCAACCGAATGTTTTTTATGTGGCCACACAATGTTTTTTTAACAACCTTTTTTATTAAACTGATGATGGAATGATACATATTCCGAAAAGATCTTCTTTATAATAAAAAAAATTTTAAGCTTTTAATAAGCGTTTTTATACCTTAATACACACGAACACCACGTGCTTTGTATTCAACAGGTATACTAGCCACTCCTGGATATCTCCACTTCATGGTTTGTTCCAGTTTCACTTTTAAAAAAGTTTTTGAAACAGTCATGTGTGTCAGGCTTCTCAGTTTTTTCTACAGTGAGGGACTGTTATGCCATGCACAACATGGGAACCTTAAGGAAAAATCTATAGAGACTACCATTTAAGATTTTATAACAAAGATAACTGAGGGTTATGACAACAAAGATATATCCATGAGCACAAAATACTAATGGAAAAGCTTTACAGATATGGCATTAGAGGGCCAGGTTATAATTGGATAAAATCATACCTATCAAACAGAAAACAGAAAGTAAAATTTGAGTACGAGGGAAGAAATTTCTTCTCTGGTGAAGGTCTCATTTTGGTGGGAATTCCTTAGGGAAGTGTTATGGGTTATCTTCTCTTTGATTTTTATGTAAATAATTTAACTTTAGACATTACAGATAACAATCAGAATACTCTTATTGTGAAATTTGCAGATGATACTAACATTTTAACTATAGGGTTATCCTTGAATAATTTATTGAATATCGCTAATAATAGATCTGGTCTTGGTGATCAGGACCAGATACTAGAAAGATGGGCAGAAAACTTCAAGGAAAGGTTAAATATAAGAGAGGAAGATAATATCCCAACAGAGGTAGAAATTATCCAAGCTATATAGAAATTGAATGAAAACAAAGCTTCTGGAGCAAATGGCATTCCTTCAGAACTTTTAAAGCATGGCAAAAAAACCTGACATACTGTATATGTACACTGGTAGAACTGATCTGGAAGCAAATAAAGTTGACAGAAGACTAGAATGTATGTATAATTGTACCTACCCACAAGAAAGGAGATCAAGCAATATGTGACAACTGCAGAGGAATAACCCTCCTAAACGTAACATACAAAATATTGGCATATATTCTTTACGACCGACTATCGGGATATTGTGAAGACATAATAGGTAAATATCAGTGTGGGCTTCGTAAAGAAAGATCAACGACCAATCAAATATGCCTTCTAAGGCAAGCTCTGGAAAAAACATATGAGTATGGCATTGATACTTATCATCTGTTTGTTGATGATTTTAGATGTGCCTATGATAGTGTTGAAAGAAAAGCACTGTACAAGGCCATGATAAAATTCAGCATACCAGTACACTTAGTAAAATTGGTGAAAGCGACCCTCTCAAGAGTCGAGTGTAAAGTTAGAGTGCAGAACGAAGATTCTAGAACGTTCCAGTCTCAGATAGGACTTAGACAAGGAGATAGCCTATCATGCCTTCTATTCAATATTGCACTAGAGAAAGCGAAAAGAGAATCTGGAATAATAACCAGAGGAACTATTATTAATCGCAGCGTACAATTGTACGCCGATGTCATCCATATTATTGCGAGAAGAAAGGCGAACGTGGTCGAATCATTCAAAACCCTTGAAGCAGCAACAAAAAGAATGGGAAGAGGTTAACACTAGTAAGACGAAGTATATGAAAGTATCAAATTATATACAAGCAGCACAACCCGAAGACCTAACGATCAGAATATATACTTTTGAAGGAGTAAGAGAGTTTATATACATAGGCTCACAAATTAATCAGAATAATGCAGAAGTGCAGAAATTAACAAAAGGATATATCTGGCAAATAGAGCCTATTATGGATTAAAAAAAATAACTACAAGCCTAGTTACAAAAAGAACGAAACTAGTGATATACAGAACTCTTATCAAGCCCATCCTCACCTACGTGTCGGAAACATGGACGATGAAAAAGAGCGATGAAGAACGTTCAAGATGCTTTGAACGTAAACTCCTCCGGCATATCTATGGAGGAGTACAGGAGGGCTGATTATGGCGTAGACGATATAATTTCGAACTTTACCGCCTGTATGACAAACCTGATATTATTAGGTCCATCAAAATAAACCGGCTGCCCTGGTTAGCTCACATAGAGAGAATGAATGAGATGGAGCCGACAAAACATATTTATAGCCAAAGCATAGATGGAGTGAGAAGGAGAGGCAGACCCAGAGCACGATTTAAGGATCAGGTGGAGGAAGACTTGAGAATGTTGGGAGTATGAAACTGGAAAACCAAGGCAAAGAATAGGAGAGAATGGACTTATCCTTGAGCAGGCCAAGATCCACCATGGGTTGTGGAGCCAATGATGATGATGAGTAATAAATTAGAAAAAAGCAGAGATCAAGCTCAATATGAAATCTGTTGATATCAGAAAACTGATATTCGTTGAAGTAGTTTCTAGTAGTCGTCTCGTTTTAGATGTGTCAGGTCTTGTCTCCGCCTTGTATGTTAATATAGGTCTAATTGCTGCTTTATAAATTCTTGTTTTTGTGTCTTGTCCTAGGTGTTTGTTCTTCCAGATTGTGTCATTAAGAGATCTCGCCACTTTATTTGCTTTTAAGCTTTGTTGTCGTACTTCTTCAACATCTCCGTAACTAGTTATATCTATTCCCAGATATCTAAACTAAAGATGGGCGTTATATAACGTATTCGGATAAATAACACTATTACCAACAAGTATTCGTTTTCTCAATAATAGGTTACAGCAAACTGCCTATTACTTTTGTCACACTATTACTTTTGTCACAGTGTGACTATAACGTTGGTATTCGAATCGGTATTCGACATGTTGATGTGACAACATCGAACGATGGGAATCGTTCTCTCAATCGGTTAGGGATATCTCAATCAACAGGATAAGATGATCATTGCAACCGAATTGATGATGAGCTTTATGTTTTGCCACTTAAATAGCTGGTAATACCACCATAAGCACGTACGATTATTAAGACGGAGACTATTTTTATATGATTTATAATTTATAGTATAGTAGTTGAATTTTTAAGTCTCTGTCAGATGTATATGTTTAATGTTTATTTTTAACAACCATCAAATGTATGTATAAATAGATAAAATGTTTATTACTCACGGTTGAAACAAAAATAAACTATAAACAGTAGAAAGTATTCCTTTATTGAAAAAGATGAATGGAGCGGAATGGAGCTGCTTGCAGCTTGGGTAATAGGTGACAAAAGTAATAGGTTACCGGAACCTATTACCTGTTTGTCACCGGAACGATGGAACCTATTATTACAAAGTAACTGTATTTTCCATGGCTAATCTAAACCTTGCTTTCTGCTATATTATTTTTCAATCAATTTCGATTTTATATCGTAGTGGGTATTTTAGATGTAGTCATACATTTGGTTTTTTCTGTTGATATTATTATATTGTATTTCTTGGCTGTTATATTGAAGATGTGTGTTAATCTTTGGAGCTCGTCTTCTGCCTCGGGGATTAACGCGGCGTCATCTGCATAACATAATATTTGTATTTATTTGTTCCCCATTCTGTAACCATGGCCTTTAAGTGCTGATTGTATTATTTCGTCCATTATTATATTAAACAGAAGTGGGCTTAACGAGTCTGAGTCTTAATCCTGTCTGACCCTGCTTTGTACTGGTATACACTGTGTTAGTTTTCTATTTATCTAGTAGTACAAAAAGGACTGAAAGCAACTTCTATGGTACACAAAAACAAATATGGAGATTCATAAGAAACCAACGGGAAAAAATGGCAGAATTGAAGGAATACAATAACATATCAGCAAACGAATGGGAAATATACCTGACTGAACTGTTTAAAGGAAAGAAGAATAATAATCAACACAATAACGTACCTGAATTAAGACACGAAATAGAAATCAGTTTCCCAGAAGTAGAGATAGCCATAAATTCACTCAAAAATAGAAAATTATCGAGACCAGCCGGAATAACCAACGAGCTTCTAAAACACGGAGGAGAAAATATATCCCTAGAGATGATAAAACTTATACAAAAACTAATATTGCACTGCAAGATACCAGACGCATGAAGAAACAGCATAATGATACCAATGTTCAAGAAATGAGATAAAGAAAACCCCAACAACTATAGAGGTATAAATCTACTGAACACTGCACTTACGCTTGCCTCAAAAGTCCTATCCAACAAAATCAATAAAATAACAAACTTTATCAGATGAACAACAAGGATTCAAATCCGGAAGATCCTGCGTAGGCTGTATTTGTACTAAGACAAATCACAGAAAAGGCAATCGAGTACAATAAACCAGCATATTGTGTATATAAATGATAGTGCGATAATTTAGGAGGCTAATATTGAAGAATAAACAGGCTTTATAGCCTACATAAAAAAAAAAAGAAGAAGAAGATCTTTTTTATGTTGAAAGATATTAAAGTTTAAATTAAAGTAATTTGCGTTTTGAGTTTATTTAAATTATCTAAAGACTTCAATTTGTTATGCATTTATGTATTTATTAATAAAATTTTTAAGTATTAATAAACAATGTTTATTATTTATTTTTTCTCACAATTCATGTTTGTTTATCGAATTTGAAAGTTGTTTAAATTTGAAAGTTTAATAAAAATAATTTTTTATTGTGACATATTATTTTATTTTAGATGAGAGACGATATAGATGTTATGAATTTTTATTGCAGAAGATAATATAAATCTTTTTTAGAAGTACTTATATTATTGAATATGTAACCTTTTTTTACAGCTGTCGATTTTCACGATTTTTGTGAAAATTCCCTGATATGTGTTCTGAAGTCTTTGAAAGAAATGAAACAACTGCCACTCATCAAGTTCACAACTATAACATAAGAAATAGATACCACCTTAGAGCTACAGCAATGAAGACAACTGCAGGACAACGAAGCATTGTGGTAGAAGGAATAAAGTACCTATTACAACCTTACCCTGGACATAGTGAAGGTAATAAACATCAATGGCTTTAAATAAAATAGAAAATAAAAAATCTAATTTGTACTACAACCTTATCCAAGACATAGTGAAGGCAATAAACATCAATGGCTTTAAATAAAATAGAAAATAAAAAAATCTAATTTATGAGAACCATTTTAAACCTCCCTCATACTGACATTTGTTAATTTTTGCTTTTTTTGCTATTTGTTTTCTTGCTTTCTTTTTGTATAAATAAGTTTGAGTTTTCTTTCTATTAAATAAATGTCAATAATGATAATATTGGTACACCATATCGTCGCCTTAATTGGAAAACAAATTCTTGAACCATGACACTCTCCTTCTTCCGACACCCCTTCCTCCTCTTATCCTTCCCTGTATTATCAGCCTTAGCAGTTCATATCGCTGTCCCCTCATTACGTGTCCCAGATATTGTAACTTTCTTATTTTTATTGTGTTTATTATTTCGCATTCTTAGCCCATTTCTCGCAATACTTCCGTGTTAGTTTTCTTCTATGTCCATATTATTCTAAGCATCCTCCTGTAACACCACATTTCAAAGGACTGTAACTTATTTATGTGTTCTTGCTTCAATGTCCAGCTTTCAAGTTCATATTGCAGTATCGAAAACAGGTAGCATCTCAGTGCTCTTACTCTCAGTTCTAATCTAAGATCTTTGTTGCAGAGAATTGTCTTCATTTTTACAAACGCATTTCTTGCTATTTCTATCCTAGCTCTTACTTTGGTTGCTTGATCACTATTCTTTGAAATCCAGGTTCCTAGGTATTTGTATTATCAACCCTTTCTATTTCCCAAATGTATGTTTGTTTGTATATTTGTTTTCTTTGTTAGTATCATGTATTTGGACTTTTTTATATTCATTTTTAGTCCATATTTTTTCACAGAAACTGTTTGTTTTGTTTAGCAGTAATTGGAGTTGTTCAGCAGAGCTTGCCATAACCACGGTGTCATCTGCATATCTTATGTTGTTAATAGATCTTCCGTTAATTATTAATCCTTCACTTTGAGATAGTAATGCTGAAATAGATTTCAATTTCTGGACTGGGTTCGTTATCTATTACGATTTGTGCTCTTTGATTCCAGTAGAGGTTTGTTATTATTCGTAAGTCCTTGTGGTCTATGTTTTTTGTCTTTAGAATTTGGACTAATTTTTCATGTCTTACTTTGTCAAGTGCTTTTTCAAAATCAACGTAACAAACATGCACATCAACATTCATATCCATGCATCTTTGAGCCAACACATTAAAAGCAAATAACGCTTCTCTGGTTCCTAGTCCGTTTCTGAACCCAAACTGACTATCATCTATTCTTTCTTCCAGTTTTTTATTTATACGACCATGTATTATTTTCAAGAATAATTTGAGAATGTGACTTATTGGTATTGTTCTGTATTCGCTGCAATATTTAGCGATTTGTTCTGTTCTATTGTCTTTGAATAGTTCATTGATGTATCCTCTCCATATATTTAATTTGTCGTTAGTATTCAACACAAGTTTCCCATTTGCATCTGTCAGTATTCCCGGTTTTCTTGTTCTATTGTTGTGAGTTAATTCTTTAATTTTTTTATATGTGTTAAAACAATCATGTCTTTTCTGGTATTCTTCTATTTCTGCGCATTGTTCTTTTAGCCATTGTTCTTTCGCTTTCTTAATTCTGTATTTTATTTGTTTATCCACTTTTTTGTACATCTGATTATCTTTGTTCTTATATTGACGTCTTTCTTCCATTAAATCTAAAATTTCTTCCGTCATCCATTGCTTCTTTTTATATCTGGTTTGTATTAGAATTTCTTTTTGACTTTTATCTATTTCTGTCTTTATTAATAATTTTTTTTTCCGTCCCAGAATTTTGCAGAATTTGTTCTTTACCATTCATTAATCCGTTGTTGATTTCATCTGCCAGGCGTTGCCTTATGAGTGGGTTCCTTAATTTACTTGTATCGATTTTTGCATTTGTTGTTCTTCGCTTTATTATTTTCATTTTGAGCCTAATTTTGGTCACTACTGGGTTGTGATCTGATCCTATGTCGGCACTTGGATAGGCTTTTGCGGATATAATTGCGTTCCTGTATCTTTGTCTAACTAATGCCATATACACTCAGGTGCAAAAAAATCGATCCATTCCTTATTTATTTGAAGTTGTATAATTTTAGAGACATTAAATTACGTATGTAAAATTTAGGTGTGCCATCGTATACGAGAAATAAAATAATATTTTTAATATAGCTTTTTATGTTTCTTAAAACAAATTGGTATTTCAGGTTTTTGTCAAAAAGGGTCTGATGCAAGTAGATATTTATTGAATGTTGTTTTTAAGTCAAAAACCATAATAGTGTAGTGATTTTATTTTCAAAACGTGTTATATTTTTATTTAATTATCCTTCCTAAATGTCTCTAACTCCGACAGTTGCTGCAAGGGCGGTGACTTTAGTTCAAGATGGTCATAGCCAATATTATGTAGCTGAAATGTTGGGTGTTAGTCGATCTTCGGTTCAAAGAATAGTTCGGCGTTTTAGCGATACCGGTAACTTCACAAGAAGACCAGGATCAGGTCGTAGAAGGGTAACATCCGAAAGATATGATCGATTTATGGTCTCATCATGTTTGAGAAATCGGCATCTAACTTCAGTTGAACTGGCAAATCGTCTGAGCGAAGTGAGAAATGTGGATGCAAGCAGATGGACAGTTCGTCAGCGACTTGTAGAAGGTAATTTATTATCCAGACGGCCAGCCCTATCTCCAATACTATCCATAGAACATCGCAGAGCTCGCCTTGTTTTTGCAAGAGAACATGAAAACTGGATTTGGAGAAGACACGGAGAACGATATTTTCAATGTAATATTGCGGAAAAAATAAGTTATCGGGGGGCTCCGTTATGGTTTGGGCTGGTATCAGTTCAGAAGCCCATACTGATTTAGTTATTGTAGATAGAGGTTCTATGACTGCTGCAAGATACATAACAAGTATTTTAGATCAGCATGTGGTACCTTTTGCTCCTTTCATTTTATCCAATTTTATTTTTATGGTCCTCACCGAGCTAGAAACGTCAACCAATATATAGAGGAGGTGGGAATAGTATTCCTATTCGGAGGATTTTGTGCATCTCTATTCCTGTTGTGATTTTCATAGTTCTATGTTGTGTGTCATTCATGTTATCGTAATTTTGTTGTCTATTGTAATTATTGTAATTTCTCGGCCTATATTCGTTTGTTGATCTGGGATGTCGGTTTCTCTGGTCATAATTTGATGAATACCTTCTTTCCGGTTTATTATATTGGTCATGTTGTCTTCTATTTCTCATTTCTTTTCTTTTCGCTTCTTTTAATTGAAGGAATTGGCACAAACTATCAATATCTTGATAGTTTCTCAAAACCACGTGATCTTCCAACGTTTCCTCAAAATGTCTGCTGATCATTTCTACCAGCTGTTCGGTAGAATATCTGTATTCCAGGTATTTTGAGTTGTTATATATCTGCAAAGCATATCTTTCTTTAGATATTCCCATTTTTTCGTGATATTTTCCATTCTGTAGCTCTTGATTGATTTCTCTCTGTTTATTTTTCCCCCAGAAATAGTTGAGAAATTTATTCTCGAAATCTGTCCAATTTTCAAACTCATCTTCTTTGCTTTCATACCATAACGCTGCTCCTTCTTTCAGATGGTTTCTAATAGTTTCTTTGCAATCGTCAAAATATCTAATATGTTGTAATTTGGTTTTCAAATTTTTAACAAACGGTACTGGGTGTGTTTTTCTAATATCCCCGCCAAATTGTATTTTCACCTCGCTTGTTCCTTGGATAAACATTTCCCTTCTTTCCCTGGAATTTTGTTCCTTCTTGATTTCCTCCATTTTTCTTTCTATTTCTCGCATGTCTTCTTGTAACGCGTTTTCAAATTTTGTTTCTAATTTTTCTAATTCCTTTTTCTGAACAATCTTGATTTCCTTCATCATATTCTGGATGTCTTTTATCTCTGTCTTTTGTTTTGCATTCTTTATGGTTATTTCTTCTATCTGTTGTATCAGTTCTTTCTTTATCCCCTCAACACATCCTTTAATTTCTTGTTCATAGTTTTCCAAACGCTGCTCTATATTCCTGTTATTTAGTTCTATTGCTTGTCTTGTTTCCCGTTGGTTTTCTTCCATTTTCTTTGCTGTTTCATTCTGGTTTTTCTCTATTGTTTGTGTCTGTATTTGCATTATTGCTAATAATTTTTCTAACATCCCTGTTTCTTTTCTTTCCTCAACTATTGTAACATTTCCTTCATTATCCGATCCTTCTTCCACAATTGTTTCCTCTTCTCTATTATCCTCCTTCCTTTCCTGCATTTTGCTTTGACTCCTTGTGGTCGACATGTTGTTTCTTTTCGTTACTGTTTTTGTCCCCGCCAAATGTGAAATTTTACAACACTCTATATCGCACCCTCAGTAATATAAGGGATCAACTCAAAATTTTGGTAAATTGAGATTTTAGATGCTATGGGCACAAAATTAAATTCTCTACCGGTTAGCGCTGACAGAGAGAGAAATAGGACATTAGTTGCTCGGTAAATATATTTGTGCCTCTCTCTTACTCTCCCCGCCAACCTATTGTTTTTACTGCTACAAGGTAACAATCAGTAACGTGCCCATAGTCGTCAAAGGCGGACTGTTCAAACGTCGTTTGAACAGTTGCGATTCCTGTTTGTGCCCTTCTATGACAAAAATCCTGGTGAGTTTGTATGTTAACATTTTTTATTATATAGAACAATTTTTAGTTTAGCCCTTATATTATGTAAAATGTAATTAATAATTGGGTTTAATTCATAATAGCTCGCTATATTGCCAAAAAGTAGAGATATTATACGGAATCATATCTTATTGGTTCATTATAGTACGTAAATTGTTTTATTGTTGATGGCGAACTTTGTAATTGGCCCTTATTTACATGAAAATTTTAACTATTTTTTTAATTGATCCGATTTGCGGCGAGTTCGTTCCTCAGCCAGGTACGTCTAAAGCCAATATTTCCATGCCATCCTTATCGAGATGCGATGAGTTGCCATCAGTTAGATCAAGAACAGTAGGTAGTTACATAATGTCTCCAATACATTCAGAGAAAGCGACGTAGACCTCAGTGATGACGATCCCACTTACAAACAAGAACATTTTCGTCGACGTCCACGGATCACAGCAACTCTAACTTCGATTGGTACAAACAATGTAACTATGACAAATGATAACATTCAAAGACAATCAAGAAAACGTAAAGCAGATCCAACCAAATGGATACAAAACACGCAAAAAATGAAACGAAACTTGGGTCAAAGCTATGTAGCTGTACATTCGAAGAAATTGGTTCCTGCACGTAATATGAAACCACCTTGTGGCCAAAAATGTAGATTAAAATGCAGTGAGCGAATCGATGATTCCAAAAGGTTGAAATTATTTAGTGCATTTTGGGCATTAGGGGATAGACAATTACAAAGAATGTATGTTTTGTCTAATAGCGCACAGATTACACCTAGGTACAAGTATACCAATGCCGAAAAACCACGAAATCCAAACCATGCATTTTATTTTTCCGTAGACAACGAAAGAGTTAGGGTATGCAAAGCTTTTTTATTAATACTATTGATATTTCTCATAAGATGATTCGAAATGTACATGAAGATAGTAGAAAAACTGGGGGCTTCATAAAGGATGACCAACGCGGCAAACACAATAGTCATAAAAGTGTAAGTGATGAGCTTATAAATGACATCACCAACTTCATCAACTCTATACCCCGCATTGAGTCACATTATCTAAGAGCATCTACCTCTAGAGAGTACATCAGTAGTGGTAAAAGTATTGCAGAGCTCTTTAGAGATTTTGAAGTACTGCAAGAGGAAAGGTCTCGCCCGGCTGGACTATATCACACGTTTTATGAAATTTTTAACACAAAATTTAACCTTGGCTTTTATCAACCCAAAAAAGATCAATGCGATCTTTGCCTGCAGTTCCAAAATTCTACTGAACCACTAAAACAGAATCTTAGGGATCAATATCATACGCATTTGGAAAAAAAGAAGTTATGCAGGGAGGAAAAAAAGAATGACAGAAAGAACATTGATGAGTGCAATATTTGTGTATGTTACGATGTACAAGCCATTATGCAAAGTCCTAACAGTGAAACATCAGCATTCTATTACAAATCTAAATTAAATAGTTACAATTTCACTATGACGGAATTAAAAAAAATTCACGAAAACGATGTGTCAACAATGGACATCTCTAAAGGCTATGAAAATGTCCATTGTTATTTTTGGGACGAGACTCAAGCGAAAAGAGGCGCTACAGAGATAGGAGCTGTGTTTTCCATTATTTACAGATGGTGTCTGATAAAGCTGGCGACAGGGAAGTAAATATAACATTTTTTCCGATAACTGTTGTGGGCAAAACAAAAATAAATATCTTACATGCTTATACTTATACGCTGTTGCCAATCTAAAAATTTGTCGTCGATAACTCACAAATATCTCATAAAAGGGCACACTCAGAACGAAGCTGATAACATGCATAGTTTGATACAAAAGCAGATAGCTAGAGATAGGAAAACTGGCCCAATATACTCTCCTGTTCAATACATCTCAGCAATCAAAAGAGCAAGGAAAATGGGTGCTTCATTTATAGTTCACAGTTTAACTTACAATGTTTTTTACGATCTTCAAAAATTACAAGAAAATTGGGGCTATAATTTTAATACAGATGAACAGAAAAATAATCTTGTATGGAATAGTATTAAAGTACTGAAATTTACCAAAGAAGACCCATTTTCGTTTTATTACAAGGATGAGTTATATAAGGATGAGTTTAAAAAAGTTAATGTTCGTGATAAGAGGAAGAGAATGCCAAATATTAAAGAAATAACCATGCAGAAACCTTACCTCCAGGCACTTCCACTTAGTTGTGCTAAAAAGAATGATCTTAAGGATCTTATTAATAAACAATTGATAGATCCATACTATGCGTCTTATTATAACAACATGTCTTAATATTACTAATCTTTGGGATTTCAACATTATTTTGTGTAGACTGAGTACATAGCCAAATTATAATAATTAAGTTTTGAGACTGAATTTTATTTTTGAAGACTTTATTTTTTAGAATGAATTTTTTTATTATGTGCAGTTTTCGAAGTTTAGAATGGAGGAATGAATGTTTTTTTGTTATGTATAATTTTTTAAGTTTACTGTGGAGATATTGTGATATACAATTAAGTATTAAGTAAACGACAATGTAAAAATTGAGGAGTTTCTACTTGTAAGTTTTATTTGGAATTAAAACGTTTAACTCATAAATGTGACATTATTAAAGCTATCTTATTATGTTTAACTCTTGTTTTGAATTTTTTTTAGATTATTGTTATATTTTGCACTGATTAATAAAGTATTACTATTTTTTTACCTGATATTTTATTTATAAAACAGAAACATTAAATTCAAACATCGGTTGGGATTGGTGATATAGAGTACCATTTACGATTAAAAATTAAACAGTGGCAGGGACACTAATAATATAAGGGATCAAACTTCAATAGTTCCTTATTTCTGTTATGGTTTTTTATACTATACGGGACTAACTCGAAAGTAGTTTTTTCCATTCCTTGTAATTAATAGAATTTATTTATATTATTATTTTTTCCTCATTGCAATTTTTAGTGCAGTTATCAAATAACAAATCTGCCAAATTTCATATTTATAACTTAAATAATAAGCATTTTATTTGAAAAAATAGCTGTAATGTCGGATACCAGAATCTTTAAATGCGATTTCCCACAAATCTACTTTTTTGAATTGTGCCTCTATATTACTGAGGGTGCGATATGTTGCAGAACACGACAATATTTCTCCCCAATTGTAATACATTTTCACGACAAATATCAAATATGCAATCAGTAAGATTCAAATAATTCAAAATAAATATCAAATGTACGATTGGTAAAATAAAATCAAATAATTTAATAGCAGTAAATATCAACTAACTACGATCAATCAATAAATCAAATTTATATCCACTGGAAAAATTGTCAAAATACTTTCAAATTCAAATTCCCTCAATGTTATATGTTTTTATCTCTGGATCACTTGTACTTATTCCAGATCTCTTTCCCTTCCTTCAAATGTAAAGCTGCGATATTTTCAAGTCTTCCACGCTGCTTCCGCGTTTTGGAAGCCAGTTATTGTGATATTTAAAGTCTTGGTGCGCCAAGCAATTTATTAGCTAATTAATTAATTAATTAATTAATTAATTAAAATTATTTAAATGATATGATTATGACTCTATCACTCTTTTTAATTCTCTTATCTCAGGGTTACATTCGTGCTTCAATATCTATGCTATTACATGTGAAAGGTAAGGTCCAAAGAATACCGGACTAATAAAAAACACATATGATATAACACTATATATTGAAATAAAATATATGAAATAATTCACACTCAAATGTTTTCAATAAACAAAATCTCATATAATGATTCTCAGAATTTTGTTCTACGTACGTGAACCTTCAAAATTAATGGTACAAACAATATTAATTGAAATCTCAAAATCCCAAATTATTCTAACTCTCCTAATCAAATATTTATATCCTTTCTAAATTAAGTGTAAAAAATTGTGTTATCAATAAACGAAAAACTGCAGAAAACAAAATATCTCTCTCTGATGATGAGTGGTCCAAATCCTTGTTCCTTGTAGACTATATTATCTACTCTCAACCGCTCCCTAGGTAATCAGCAATCTTACAACAAATTGTTGCAAGTATATCGTCCTTAATGATCTCCTTCAAAAGCACGAATCATTCAAATTATGATAGCCTTTCTCCTCTCGATAAACTGAATCTCTCGTTGGCCCGAGTGAAAAATGACTCTTGGAATATCTTCTCTTTATGATAAACTGAATCTCTCGTTGGCCTGAACAGTGACTCTTGGAATATAAGTAGAAAAATATGACTTACAATATTTTGCTGCTTCAGCTTCTGTCAGATACACTAACTCCACAAAAACTCACTAACATTCAATAGTACTGCTTGCTACCTCTCGGGAACCGCCAGAGAACAATCACTGTTCGTCTTACAGATTTGGAAAACCAACTGATTCCCTTTTCTCTCTCAAAAATCTAGCTAAACTTTTCATTCCTACATACCTATCCCACCTTTTTCAATCTCCGCCAATCAAAGCTCGTCACCATTCTCCCATTTTTTCATTTCGATAACAAACAAATTTTTACCTACAATTATAAAATTTACTAAAACTTATTTACAAATAATATTTTTCTACGATTCTTAAAACTAACAAAAACCTATCTTTATAAAATCTATTCTATTGTCCTTAATCACTGCAATAATGTATTTGGAAAACCCGGTTCAATTGTCTTTGGATTTCACTTAAAATTATGCGGGTCACTCAAATATATATAACAAAGAAAATAATTTATGCATAGCTTACATTTTGTTTAATACAGGTAATCCAAAAAATTTAAAGACTTTCCTTCTTCGAAATGTTTGTTGGGTATTATCCTACTTATCTGAATTATTTTAATGTTTTTGAACTTTGAAATATTTTAAACAAACCAATATTTTTCTCGATTTTACATATCATAACATATATATATATATATATATATATATATATATATATATATATATATATATATATATATATATATATATATATATATATATATATATATATATAATAGCACTACGAGCCTAGTAGGCCCATGGCTTGAGATGTTATTGTTTTTCATTTCTTCCTATTAGTAGCCTTGTCCTTCCATCTTTCTATTCCCAGTGTTTCTAGGTCTTTCTCTACTTCTTGCTTCCATCTACTTCTCGGCCTTCCTCTCCTTTTTTTTTGTACCCATTGTATGCATCAGAATCATTTTTGGTACTCGAGAATTTGTCATTCTTTCTAGGTGCCCTAGCCACCTGAGTCTCTGAGCCTTTACTACTCCCACTACACTAGGATTCTTGTACATATCTTCTAATTCTTTATTTGTTCTTCTTTTCCATGTATTGTCTACTATCTTGCCTTCAAATATCTTTCTCAAAACCTTCCTTTCCCATATTTCGAGCATACCTGTTTCGCCTTTGTTCAGTGTCCACACTTCACTGTGGTGTAGGTTACCACTGGTTGTATAACTGTTTTGTAAATCCTTATTTTGGCATTCCTAGATATCTGTTTACCTAGATACTTTTTAATAGCCTGTTTAATGAGTACACGCATCGGTTTCCTGCCATTATTCTTGATTGTAGCTCCTCTCTAATATTTGGTTTGCATGTGAACATCGACCCCAGGTATGTAAATCTTTCCACTGCTTCAAATATATATGCTTTTTCACCCTCTACTTCTATTTTTAGATTTCCTCCTTTTTGTTCACCGTCATCTATCCATTCCATGTATTTTGTCTTACTTTCGTTGATGGCTAAGCCTATTTTCTTTGCCTCTCTATCTAGCCTCTTTACTACTTCTTGTAGCTCCCATTTGCTTCGTGCCAGTATTACTACATCGTCAGCAAAGGCTAGACATTGGTGCTTTCTTTGGTATAACAATCCCTCTCTGTTGACATTTGCATCTCGTATGACCTTCTCCAAACACAAGCTGAATAGTATCGATGATAGGGGATCTCCTTGCCTTACTTCTTCACTGACTTCAAATTTTTCCGACATTATATTATTTATTTTAACTCTGCTCTCAGTCTTGGACAACGTTATTTGTATCTTATAAGTTTTCTAATGATACCCAATTCTTCTAGTGCATTGATCATTTGGTTCCGTTTTATTCTATCGTACGCTTGTTTGAAATCAATGAAGAGGACCCTTGTCGGCAGATTGTGTTGGTAACTTTCCGCTTGCAATTCTCTGAGCGTAAATATCTGATCTGTTGTATTTCTACCAGGTGTGAAGCCACATTGGTACTCGCCGACAATGTTTTCTATCACTCCTGCCAATTTGTCCTTTATACATGCTGCAAGAATTTTGTATGCAGTATTCAATAGTGATATCCCCCTGTAATTTTGACAATCTGTCCTATCGCCTTTCTTATAAAGTGGGCATATAATTGCATCTGTCCATTCTTGTGGTAGTTGTTCTTTAATCCAAATCTCCTTTATTAATTTGAACATTTGCGCCTCTAGCGTTTTCCCTCCATATTTGAACATCTATGCAGTTATATTATCACTTCCTGGACTCTTGCTATTTTTTAATTTCTTTATTATTTCCTTTATCTCCTTTCTGGTAGGGGGTGTTTCTTCTGTCTCATTTATTTGGTTCCTATGTTTCTCCGTTCTTATAGGCTGTGGCTGTTCTATCCTGTTTTCGTCATTTAGCAATTCATCGAAGTATTCTTTCCATCTAGCGGCTATTTCATTTTCTCCACTTATGGCGTTTCCCTCTTTATCTTTGTAAAATATTGTTTTCTGTTGGTATCCTCTTTTTTCATTTTTTACTCCCTGATATAAATTTCTAATTTCTCGATTTTTTTAATTTTCTTCTATTTCTTTCAGCTGATTTTCCATGTACTTTCTCTTTTTCATTCTCAAAACTTTTTTTACGATTTTTCTTTGTTTTTCATATCTGTTTCTTGTTTCTTCCGTATCACTTTTGATCATATCCATCCTTAGTTTACTTCTTTCTTCAATTTCCTTCTGGCATTCTTCGTCAAACCAATCCTTGTTCTTTTTAGTTATATTTTTATTGCATTCTTTAGCTGTATTACTGATAATCTGCTGAATTTTGTCCCAGTCCTTGTCTATGTGCCCTTCTAGGTGTATTTCATTTAATTTTCTATCGATACCTTTTCTATACATTTCTTGTTCTTCTTGCGTTACAAGCCGCACTGGTTTATTTGTGTTCTTATTGTTTCTTTTGCGATTTTTTTTCTTCTGGTATCAGTTGAGCCATTTTAATTCCTAACATGAAGTGATCTGGTCCCCTGTATGTTCGCACGTTCTTTATACATTTTCGGTCTTCTCTCTCTATTAGGACATGGTCAATTTGATTTAATGTTTTTCCATCTGGGGATCGCCATGTTAGGACCAATTGGATCAATTTTATATCCAGAGGTTAATTACCTCAATGCCTAGACGTGTACAGGCTGATATAAAGGTCTGCGGAGGAAACACTAGATATTGATTTATTATCAATGTTTTTCTTAATTTCAGAAAGAAAGGTTTGAATATTCTTGTATTTTTGAGTTTTGGCGTATGTCTCTACAAATATATGATTTTTTTGGATAATCTGTAAAAATTATTTTAATCTAACATATACTTTTACATATATACCTGATTTAAAATTAATATCTTCAAACGTTTTATTTTTTCAGCAAATAATACCCATTTTTTTGCACCTGAGCGTAGTTATGGAAGAAATTAGTAAAACGATTTTCATAGATTATTGGCTCTTGAATTGGAACGAGCGCCGCATTTTCATTAAGCAATTAGTTGACAACAGAAATGTATCATGTAGAAAACTAAAATCAAAAAATGTACGGCGAAAGGGTAATAAACGATAGTATAAAGTCTTTATACTATCATTTAAAAGTTGGTCAGTCAAGAAAGAATTTGTGTATGCAAATATTCCTAATATGGGCGGTTTTAAACTGGGTAACAACTCAATCTGGCAAGATGAGAGAAAAACTGCACACAGAGAAAAGGACAATGGAGTGTGATTCAATTCATATTGTTATAAAAAAAAAAATAAGACAGAAATATGCCTTACAGCAAGACTCAATCAAGTTCGCTACCTGGATCACCAGTTTTTTAAATGTACAGTGAATTGAATTTTATACTCCGATCTGACGGGGAAATAAAAAAGCAATCCTGTGGTAACTGATTTGAGATGCATTCAATATAAGCCTGAAGGCAGGGTGAAGTATAAATTAAAGTTTTCAGATGATTTTTAAAATCTTCCATCATCATCATTCTGGCTTTACAACCCTGCGTAGGTCCTAGCCTCCTCAAGAAATTTTTTTCCACTTGTCCCTATCCATCGCCTTTCTCCGCCCAGTATGTATTCCCATATTTCTCATGTCTTCATCAATGTTTTCAAATAACCTTGTTCTGGGCCATCCTCTTCTTTTCTGACCAATGGGTCTATCAAGGAGCGTTTTTTTAGCTGGGTCATTTTGTTCCATCCGCATTACATACCCTATCCACCTCAGAGGTCCTATCTTAATATGTATTATGATATTAGGTTCCTCGTATATTCTATAAAGTTCGAAATTATATCGTCTTCTCCACACTCCATTGTCATTTGCTGTTCTTTCAAAACATACTAACATGTTTTCATTATTTTTGTTAGAGTCCAGGTCTCTGAACCATATGTTAAGACTGGGTGTATTATTGTTATGTAGAGTCTTATTTTTGCATTTCTCGATATAATTGTGGATTTAAGGAGAAGATTGAGCCCAAAATAGCATCTGTTGGCTGTGCAAATTTTGCGGTTTATCACTGCTTCGATGAGGTTGTTTTCTATAACGAGTGGTCGTAGGATTTGTGGTTGCTTGCTTATTTTCATATACTTCGTTTTGTTGGTGTTTATTATTAAACCCATTTTTGTAGCTGATTCTTTTAATACTACATACGCCTCTTGTACAGCATTTTCCGTTCTACCAACAATATTAATATAATCGGCATAGGCCAGGATTTGCACAGATTTATTATACATTGAACCAGTGGTTGTGATTTGTGACATACATATTACTTTTTTCAAAGCCAGATTGAACACCATACAGGAGAGAGGGTCTCCCTGACACAGCCCATTATTTGTTTTAAAAGGTTCAGACAGTGCCCCCTGAATTCATACTCTACATTCAACTTTTTCAAGAGTTAGGTTTGTTAAATTTACCAACTGATTTGGTATTCCTAGATCTTTCATTGATTTGAACATTTCTCTTCTATTCACAGAGTCATAGGCTGCTTTGTAGTTTATGAATATGTGATAAGTATCAATGCCATATTCCAGAGTTTTTTCCAAAATTTGTTTCAGAGTTGCAATCTGATGAATTCTAGATTTACCACCTCTGAAACCAGCCTGGTATTTTCCTACTATCTGTTCTGCATATGGTGCCATACAGTGACATAGTACTGTGGAAAATATTTTATATGCTGCATTTAGATGCGTAATTCCTCTGTGGTTAGAGCATTCAAAGATCTCTTTTTTGTGTATGGAGCAAACTATTCCAATATTCCAATTTTTGGGGAGGGATTTCTGTGTCCATATTTCTTCAAGAATCATTAGTGGTTCCTCTTCCCTTTCATCTGCTCCCCTTACCTTATCTCTTTCATCTACCAGGTTTCCATGACGAAGCAGTATAGGCACTATCATTAATACCTTGAGTTTGTTTTCAATCCGACGTCGGCCGACGTCGCCCGATATGGGATCGGGAGAAATACGGTTCCAATGTAGGTGTACACTAAGGCAAAAATATATGCAGCAAAATTTTTAATGTGTTGAAATAATTACAGTATACTTCCTCTATAAGGAACACTGTTATTATGAGATTTTGCTTATAACAAGGTACATTAGATGCCCCGTGAAATTTTTATTGAACTAGAACCGTCTATAGCGAGGTAAATTTGCTTATAACAAGAAAAAATAAGATTGAAAAATGTGTTTTTTTACATTTTGCCCGGCCATAGCTATAAATAAATACCCTTTTTAAATGTATACCCAAAATACCCAAGTAAACTTCTTACAATTTATGATTCTTAGTCAGAAATTTACAATTTATGATTCACAAGTGTCATTGTAGGGGGTTGACCATTCACACCTAATAATATAGGTCCTAATAGACAAGATGTGAAAAGTGTTTTAAAGGTTGTCAGAAACTTTATCCAAAGACAAAACACAAATGAAGAAGCATAAAACTGTTTCATATCTTTTCAATTGCAGAAGCAGTAGTTTATGTTATTCTTGAAAATATGCTTTATACAGATTTACAGAATACAGATTTTTTGTTTTAACATATATCATTGACAATAAAAGTAAACAACTTTTTTTCAAAAAACGCCATTAAAACAATATTTATTAGCATCTTATATTGCTCCGAATGGCTTCACTATAGGAAGTTAATGTTTTAAACTACATATTTATATGTATGCACAGTATTATTGTTGTTGGATATAACGAGATCCACTTATAATGAGGTAATTAGTCTGCCATTTCAGTTCTCGTTATAGAGGGAGTCTACTGTATATTAGTGTTTGTATTATATTTTTTTTCTAGTTTAACCCACATAGCCTTCACTCAGGGTCTATAATTGTATATTTAGCATTTTTATAAGTGGCATTATTTATACTTTCATGGAATAAATAAATAAATAATATTTAAGTGTTACGGTGAAATCTCACAAGAATCATTAATATACATGTATTAAACTTTTCTTTACATAATTTAATTTATTTGTGCTGCATCAGATTGTATAATTAACAGCGATATTAAACCACCAGTTCGATTTCTTTGACAATTACTTAATGAAATTTTGGTGCATTCCGACATAAATTTTACTTATGTCAAAGATAAGTAACCACAACACAATTTGATGTGCAATTCCCGTGCTTTTTTTGGTTTTTTCACAATAAAATCTTTATTTTTAGGGTATAATATTTATTTTATAATAATAATAATAATAATAATTTATATAATAATTTATAATATAAAGGTATAATATTTACAATATTCAAAGCATTTATTTTTTACAGTTTATAACTTTGAATTAAAAATAGGTTTGTTCCAACACAACGAAAAACCGTCAAATAAATTTTTATTATACTGTTTTTCTGCCCAAAAATTAACGAAATATTTTTTAAAAATTTCAAAATTTTTCAACCAAAAATTTAATTTTCCACTTTTTGGACAATTTTCCACTATTCTGCAAAAAAACAGTGTTGTGTTTTACATTTTATGTTATTTTATATTAAAAACAAAGAAGAAGAAATTATTAAATTTAGAAAATTTGGAAATATTTAATTCCGGTGATTGATGACTTTATTAATTGAATTAATTTTATTTATAGTTAATAAGAAGAGAGTTTTAAGTATATTATTTGTAGATTTGTACATATTTAAATTAAAAATTTGAATCATAATATTTTTTCTAATAGGATTCATTTATTAAAGGTTAAAATATTATTTTCTTTAAAAAATGTTATGCAAAAATTTAATCCTATTCTACGGCCATGCAGCATCTACATAAAAATATCTGTTGCATTTGTTGCCCCACTCTTTCATATTTTAAAAGCAATAATAGCGCCGACATGACCGCTTCCTACTGGTAATAAAATCTCGATCCACTCTCTCATTCTTTTTCATAACGTGCGATCATCTTTTGCAAACTTTCAAAAATAACAGTGAAAGATTCTTCTATAAGAGTCTATATTCTTTGCTTGTATATTAACACAACATTCATCATAAAAGAAATCAAACTATACAAGTGGTGTTCTTGCCACAATAGTACAGTAGCAAAACAGTATAGTATTCTATTACAAGAAACATAATAGGGCTATTTCTGGGAACTACTACATATTTGCTGTTTTTACAAAGTTCAAATGTAAGTTTAAGTTTGTTAGTTTCATCTGTAATGATTATATTCAGCATAAAGTAGTAACAAATACACCACAGGAGAATGATCCATAATTAAAAAATTGGCCATGTAAGAGAAATTTTTAAAAAAAGGACATATTTCTTGTTTTTGATTTAAAAAAATATTAACTGATGTATATAAGATCTAAGATAGATAATATTCAATAGAAAATGTTCAATTAGTTTTTTTCATTATAGGTTCATTTGGGATTTTTGGTTTGTTTGGATTAAAAAAAAATAATTTACACAACTAATAAGTATATAAATTTTAAATTATGGACATTTCTCTCTGATAGCATAATGAATTATTTGCTGTCGAAACAAATATTTTCACCATACACTAAAACTAGGATGGGGAAAAAAAAGCAAATGTCCAGTACTTATATTATTAACAGCTAATAAAATATATTAAATTATTAATAGCATATAAATAGAACTATATATGTTTCATGTAAATTTAATTTAAAATAAAAGTCTTACCTAGAGCAGCTTCACAGGCTCTTTTCAGTTGGGAATGGTAGGATCTTTTGATTTCTTTATCATTCAAGATTTTTTCTAGCGCTCGCAAAATAAACATCTCCTTAGTTTTTAAATTAGATTGCATTTTATAGACCGTTATTTACCTTAATATTGAAGAACCCACAAACTATCCAAGGGGTTCATTGTGGTAATGACGTGTAGAAATATGAAAAATATGTTTTGATTTGCAAAATCCTAAGAAAATATTTACAAAGGTATTAACATTTAACCGAGGCAAAAAAGGGATCATGTATCACACGTAAGCACACACTATTATAATTAATTATTAATATAATTGTATATTTTAATTTTTGATAAAAGTTCTGTCAACATTGAACATTTTCACATTTACGTTTTGACATTTGTTATGATGACAGTTGTATTGACGGACCACCGACACGTGACGAAATAGGTGTGTTCAGAACGTAGAGGTTTTGGCAAAAAGTAGGTTTTAATTATATTTAATTTGTTATTTGTGAACACTAAAGGCCAGTATTTTATGTCCTGATTAAAAACCGGTTAGAAGAATTTTGATAGGGCCAGTTGTTGAATCAATAGTTAACTTATGGATTAAGTAAACCATGATTAAATTGAATACAAAGATTTTTTTTTAAATTATTCAATGGAAGTATTTTTTTACTGAAGTAGTAGAAATGTTGCCAATTGTTAATTAATACCTTGGAAAAAGCTTGGAACAGAGATCTCTGCCTTGGAATGGCTTGGAACAATTTTTTGTCATGAAAATTATAGTGAAAAATATGTTCTGTGGTATAAACTAGAGATGTGCTAATCGGTGATTTCTTTGGAGCAGTTAAAAAATGTGATTGCTCCGCCTACGTCACTGTGACAAACCCATCGAGCAAAAAGATAAATGTAAAGGTAAAATATAGTATATATATATACTATATATAGTATTATAGTCGGGGCAAAAATATTGTTAGACAGGAAGTGTGATCTTTAGAGGCTACATTAAACAAGGAAAGAGAGTATCTCTCCTTGTTTGACATCAAATTTAGTTGGGTTATGTTATTGTTTGTCCCAAATGTCACATGAAATTTTATTTATATTGAAGTTTTTTAACAATTGTGCCGCATTTTAGACTATTATCGTTAATAATTAATTAAAACTTTCTCGTCTAAGACACATTCTGAAAAATATTATATAGCTACTGTTAATAAGTGGCGGAAAATTTAAATTTGGCGGATTCGCATTTCCGGATATGTCCGCCATCAGAGGCCACTTTTTTGGTCTCCTTTTCATAAGGATTAGATTCCCTCTTTTGTCTTATTGCTCGATGGACAAACCCATCGAGCAAAAAGACAAAAGATGGAATGTAAAGGTAGTGGGGGCAAACATATTGTTAGACAGGAAGTGCGATCTTTAGAGGCCACATTAAACAAGGAAAGAGAGTCTCTCTCCTTGTTTGACATCAAATTTAGTTGGGTTATGTTATTGTTTGTCCCAAATGCATCGAGCAAAAAAACAAAAGAGGGAATCTAATCCTTATGAAAGGGTGACCAAAAAAGTGGCCTCTGATGGCGGACATATTCGGAAATGCGAATGCGCCAAATTTAAATTTTCCGACACTTATTAACAGTAGCTATATAATATTTTTCAGAATGTGTCTTAGACGAGAAAGTTTTAATTAATCATTAACGATAATAGTCTAAAATGCGACACAATTGTTAAAAAACTTCAATATAAATAAGATTTCATGTGACATTTGGGACAAAAAATAACATAACCCAACTAAATTTGATGTCAAACAAGGATAGGGAGACTCTCTTTCCTTGTTTAATGTGGCCTCTAAAGATCGCACTTCTTGTCTAACGATATTTTTGCCCCCACTACCTTTACATTCCCTCTTTTGTCTTTTTGCTCGATGCCCAAATGTCACATGAAATCTTATTTATATTGAAGTGTTTTAACAATTGTGTCGCATTTTAGACAATTATCGTCTAAGACACATTCTGAAAAATATTATATAGCTACTGTTAATAAGTGTCGGAAAATTTAAATTTGGCCCATTTGCATTTCCGGATATGTCCCCCATCAGAGGCCGCTTTTTTGGTCTCCTTTTCATAAGGATTAGATTCCCTCTTTTGTCTTTTTGCTCGATGGACAAACCCATCAAGCAAGACAAACCACAGTAATTTTCCGGAGCAGTTCATTTGGTTCTATAACCACAGAATAAATAACAATCAGAATTCCCACTCTCAGATGTCGCCTTTGAAGTTTGTCAGCACGCGATCGCCATATTTTAGACGGAAACATAGATTAGAATCATCGAGTTAGAATCTAATTAGAACTGAGAAATTTGTGACATGCTACGACAGAACCACAGAATAATAAACAATCATGTTTTAAAGTTAAAACCATATAAAATGTCAATGAACAGCACAGCAGCGGGACTCCGTGCCACATAGAATTCTATCGTAGAATTCTATTGTCGTTTTCTATCTACAACGGCGATAGTATCGTGTATTGGCACTCCGTGCGTATGTCGTTTCGCTTCGGTATTTTCCGATCTCTCTATTATTGAATGTAAAAACATTAACCTGTTGGTTTTACTCAAATATCGCATTTATTGTCTATTATCTTTGTTTGTAACAGATTGTAGAGAAAGAAAGTACTATTTTTGGGGTGACTTTTTTAGGAGCGATTAATTACAGGGACCCGGTCCGTCAACTGCGCATGTGCGAAACGACTGCATTCGAAATATTTCGAACCTTCAAATGAAAATGTTAAGCGATATCTTGCCTTTTCGAATAAAAATTGTTTTGAATAGTTCCCTATTTACGTAATTAGTAAATATGTTAGTGAACTGTTTTGAATGTGGTAAAATTTTCTCAGATCAGTCTAAGGTTTATACGCCGATGCAATGTGGAGAAAATGTGCGTTTAAATAAGTGTCTGGAAGATTTCCAGTAACTTTTTTTTTCAAACCGAAAGGGCTTCTACATTAATGAAGTTTATTTTACAAAAATTATGAAAGTTGTTGGAAAATACAAACACTCTGTTTTATGTCCGACATTAAGCTATTTTAAACACGTTTTAGAACGAGACAACTTTTGAAAACATCCACCTGAAGACAACGATTTTGCCAACCCATACAAGATTAACCGTAATATGTCATTTAAATTTAGTTCATTAATAATTTGTTTACTTTCAACAACAGTTAATAAATTTAAGTTTATTTTGATACTTATATAATAATTTATTATAATCCTTATCTTCACTCATAAACGTGTGTTACGTTAAATATTTTAAACTATCTGGTGCAAAGTTAACAATTTTCATAAGCTACTACAACAAAATAAACAATCTTCGACGTTTAATATCAAAGTCGTCAATATACATGTGATTTTCTTTCTTATTACTCAGAGTACAAGTTATTTATTCTTTATATTTTAGTTATGAATGTAACAACTATGTACCTGTAGAAATAAATATTGTAAAATTTCCTATTTTTACTCCTAATCGTTTTTATAAACTTGCTCAGATTTTTTTAGGTTGGAGATTGTCCATCGTTGTCACTTTTGATGTCATTTCAAATATTTGCACATGCGCAGTTGACGGATCGGGTCCCTGTAATTAATCGCTCCTGACTTTTTTGCGAGGACCCGGTAGAAGGAGAATATCATGGCTGCGGAATTTAAGAACATGGTTTAAGAAAACCTCAACGGAGCTGTTTCGAGCCGCAGCGAGCAAGGTTATGATTGCCAATATGATTTCCAACATCCGAAACGGATAGGAACTAGAAGAAGAAGAAGAAGACTTTTTGGTTTCGGTTTATTACGCGGGTCATTTGCATGCTGCTGTTTGTTTTTGTTATTTAAAGTCATTTTTAAAGAGCTTCGTCTTCGTTATATTTTTGGATAAAAATGAGGGCCCGAATGGAACATTGGGAAATGTTGCTTTCATTTTGCGAAGAATATCCAAAATTAATAACAAATAAATTTAATGGAAGTGAGGGACGAACTAAAGGAATAGCTGTGTGGCAAACTGTTATCACAAAATTAAACAGTTTAGGATATGGCCAAAAAATCATAGGGGGTGGAGATCCAAAGACTTTCAGCAGAGGAGGAATGGCTACCGAATTATTTGTGTGTACCATATTGGGTGCAATTTGATTATAAACATATTGTGCCATCTCCTTATTCAACCTAAAGAGTTCTTTAAATCGAATATCTTCTATAGCGAAAGGATTGCTTTCATCTCGCATTTGGCGCCTTGTTAACTCTTCGATACGAATTTGCTCTAACCGCTCCTCATTTTCCCCTGCTAGTATGTTTATTATATTAATAGGTAACATGCCTACACTATTTCCACGATCTCAGCAAAATAAAATAAACTCTTACGTAAAAACCAAAAACAGTTAGAATGTACACATAACCTTAATCTCCAAAATAAAAATAAATAAATTTACTGTCAATTTGCTTTTGGAATATAATACGCTTGCGCTATATAGAATTCGATAGGTCTCTGGAGATAGAAACGAAACGACCAAAGTCCAAAATAATAGCATTCATGCGACAATGCGGATGTACGGAGTGCCAACGTTGTAGAATCTTCTCTATATGTAGAATACTACATGGCACAGAGTCCCACTGCAGGTTTCGTTTAAAATTTAAACGGAACGAGTGCTGTTCAGTAACATTTTATCTGGTATGCATAGACAAATTAACCCGGATTAATTTATTTACGGCAACTACAGACATAATATGCAATATTTTATTTGTACTTTTAGTTGAAGATTATTAATCTATAAAAATTTAAATGACAGTTTTGTCGTAGTTTGTCACAAATTTCTCAATTCGAGTTTATGTTTCCGTCTAAAACATGGCGTTCGCGTGCTGACAAACTTTAAAGGCGGCATCTGAGAGTAGGCATTCTGATTGTTTATTATTCTGTGACAGAACTGTAATTTAAATTTTTATAAATTCATAACCTAGCGCATTTGAAATAATTAAATCTATTCTTCAACTAAAAGTACGAATAAAATAGTGCATATTATGTCCATGGTTGCCGTAAATAAATTATACCGGTTTATTTTTCTCTGCACAATAGATAAAATGTCACTGAACTTTGTCACCAAGCACCTATTGAGACTTACGGCCAAACCTACCGTTTGTACTGCATTCCATTCGTTCATTGTTGTGTAGTGTGTAAAGTAACTAACTGTACGCCGCATAAAAGAATTTTTGTGTACACACGTCGATCTCCAAAGGGGAAAACAATACCATCATGGCTAGCACAATTCTTGCATGTTTTAATGAAAAAGTTTGATCGAAAGAACAAATACCAGCCTATCGTAGACTAAGTCAAGGTAATAGAGGCAAACGTGAATACTCTTTTGTTAAACTGAAAGATGGACGGGAGATCACAGTATCTAAGGCCCGGCGCAAATTAAGCACAGCCCACGCACATCCCATGCGCAGCCCACGTATGGTCCAACCTAGTCCAAGTACACGTTTTTCAATACTAACGCATATTGAACACAGCCCACGCCCATGTCAAATATTTGTGTAGAATATGTTCTATCCATAAAATTAGGAAAAACACAATTTCCGAGTGCGCTGATTGTGACGAAAAACCTGGACTATGCATAGGAGATTGTTTTCGCAAATACCATTCAACGAAAAGATAGACTGTCTTCAGTATATTAGTTTAAATAAAGATTTTATTTTCTAGACCTTTTAATTTTTATCTAATATCCCACTAACAATTTCTAATCTGGAAATATAAATATCTCGAAAACTTTCACAAATGCTAAGGGTAAAAAATTGAAATCCTTCAACAAAAGACTATAGATATAATTTGAATAAGCTGCTTTTGCCGATTTGACTTTCTTATTATTAATTAGCATAATAAGCAGTTTTAACAATGCTGTTAAAGATTAGATTTTTGTTTCATTGAAAACTGAACCTGATATTAATTTCTTGAGAACTTTTACATATGATAAGGGTAATAAATTAAAATCCTTCAACAAAAGACTAAAACAGGTAGATACCCATAATTTTGAATAAGCTGGTTTGCCGATATTGACTTTCTAATTACTAATTACTCTAACAAAATACTATACAGAGTATTGTTGAAATAAGTTAAATAACGTAATAAACAACAGAAGAGCTAAAAAAATACAAAAATTCCAGATCGGATTTTATTTTCGAGATAAATTTAAATTTGAGAATTTTTTATTATTTTTCTACTTTCTTCATGTTCTTTTTTAATTTAATTTCAGTGTATAAAAGCCATTACAATATGAGCGTCACGAAAAAGTACCATCAAATTTTATTTTGAAGTTTTCATTTTAGGTGTTCATAAACATTTTGCTAAGAAATGAAAATTTATTTTTTTTCCTTAGTTCTCGATTTGTTATATTTCTCATTTGATTTAATAAAAAATTAATTTAAATTATTATTTTTTGAATAATATACCTAACGGCGACTTACATCCGAGTCGCTTAGCACAAATAAAGAAAATGTTAGTTTTGTTCTCATGTAATCTTCATTACTAGTATCATACAAGACACTAAAGCTTCGAACAATTTCAATAAACTTTTCCATTTTCACTGAATAACAAAAAATTGGTCATACAAAACAAAATAACTAAGGTTAGGTAGAGACCCACGACCCACGAAACTGTGTTGCTAGCACAACTCTATCCACGCCAACCAAGTCTGGCAGTAGCATGGCCGTGGTTTGGGTTTAATATGCGTCGCTCCGTCTAAAACCACGTTTTACAAAATAACCCACGCGTGGGCTGCGCGTGGGATGTGCGTGGGCTGTGCTCAATTTGCGCCGGGCCTAATCGTTGTTTAATATAATATATAGCTGTGTAACAGTGTAGCCGGGGGCTACGTTACATACACATGACATGGCTTACTTCATGCCAGTCAACAATCATGCTACACTACAAGACATTGACATTTGACCGTCCCTACCATTTCCAACTATCGAATGTGAAAAATCGGGTTTTTCAGATTCGATACCTTGTCCTTGCATTAAACGTGATACACCTTGTAGCAAAATATCGAAATCGTAGCTTGATCAGAAACGCGGGAAATATTCTGTCTAAACCATCGAATATGAACATTTTGTCATTTTGTTTTGGTCAAAATATCGAATATGCTGCAAACTGACGAAAATGGAATATTCGATATTTTGTTTTGTATAAATATAAATAAAGGCATATATATGTACAATGCAAAATGACGAATGTGTCACATTCATTATCTTCAGTGTTGTATTTGAGACAGTTATTCAATTATAATCTGCAAACTGTCGAAAATACTAAACATTGCTTACAAGAACAAAACGCACGTGTCCACAATTTGTGAATTATTGCTTCCAAGAAGTTCTTTCGGTGAGGCACTTAATTATTTTGTTTTTTAATGTGTTACATACATTAGTTTCAGAGTTGCAATTGATACAGTTATTCAATTATAATTTGCAAAAAGTTAAAAACACTAAACATTGCTGACAAGAACAAAACGCACGTATTCACAATAATTGTGTGAATTATTTCTTCCAAGAAGTTCTTTCGGTGAGGAACTTTATTATATTGTTTTTATCGGTTTTTCATTATCTGATTATTCAGTTAACTGGGTATAGCTAAACCATAAACAGTGATGTTGTCAAAGCGAGAATTATTTAAAAAAATATTAAAGAATGCTGCCTTTGGGACGTCGTCCACACAGTGTATATGGTGCCAGTATCGGAAAAATGCAAATAACAAACTTTACATGAAGACTAGCATTGACGGAAACTTCTTATCTCTTGAAACCATACAAAAAAGAGGCAAACAAAATAGTATAAACTTTGTTAAGGCATACGACGAAATACTTTCAATCACGGATGTGAAGAAAAAAAACCTGTTGTCACTATGTACCTAGGCCATACCACCAGTATTACCAATCTTTACCAACATCTAATACTGCCAGAGATTGTCTTCCAGAACCTGACGCAACTGAAGAATGATAACGTTGAATCTAAAATTTAAGACTTTACTTTAATTTATCATTATTTTACTACTGATTACTTGAGGTATCTACAGGACGTGAAGTGCCATAATTGTATTGTGATTATTTTTAACTTTTCTAATTACATTAGTTTTCGATCAATACGTACTTTCATAAAAATACTTTTAATAATTTCTTTATACATGATTTTTCCATTTTACCCTATAACCTAAATTTTTAATTAAATGATTTGTAATAAACTTTGTAAGAACATTAAGATTATTTTCATGTTCCTCCTTTTCAATTAAGAATATTAATGTGTTAAAATTAGACCAATATGAAATGTCGAAAATGCTACATTCGCAATTTTGAAACATTGCACCATATAAATGTACTAAAATTATACAAATATGAACTGTCGAAAATGCCATATTCGCAATTTTAAAACATTGGACCAAAACAAATCGTTGATTAACACAAAAAGCAAAATAACGAATGTGATTTTGTGGAAAGAAGCAAACGGTAAGCAGTTTTATTCTGATATCAATCTAACAGGATTAAACATTAATTTTAAAAATATAAAAAAATTTCCATTTGTCAAAGCGCTGATTTAGAATTCTCTAAAAAGAGTTATTTTGCTCTCCTGAAAAGTACCACTTTTCACATTCGATAGTTGGAAATGGTAGGGACGACATGTTCTTGATTTGTATCAGATAGTAAAAAAAATATAAGTTTAATTAGTACAATATTGTTTAACTTATAAACCCATAAATTATAAAACATGGCGCAGTCAAATCAGTTAGCTGTGTACAGTCGAAAATAAATTTTAACATAAAAGAAAAGCAAAACTTTGAAAATAGTGAGACACGAGGTAACCTAAAATCAAAGAATATAGACGCTTATAGAAGAGCAGTTCAAATGGGCCATTTGGTTACGGTTTATACGTCAAAACACTCCTTAAGAGGGTGGCTGCATAAACTCAAAGCGTGGTGCCGTGGCCGTCGGCTTAATGAAATATGTAGTTAGGGGGAAGTGGGAAAGGAGTACGAACCGAGCTATTTATGTAACTTTGCATCTACGCCTAAACAAATTTCGATGCCATTGATTTGCAAACTGTCTTTTTTTTTGTTTTTTCACAATAAAATCTTTAATTTTAATATATTAAATTGTTAAATTTTTAATTTTAAAACTTAAAAATGTATGATATTTACAATATTCAAAGTATTTATTTTTTTAATTTCATAACTTTGAATTAAAATATTCATACACATATCCTACATTACGAAACACCGTCACATAACTTTTTATTATACTGTTTTTCTGCCCAAAAATTAACGAAACATTTGTAAAAAATTTCAAAATTTTTCAACCAAAAATTTAATTTTTTCAGGACTTTTCGTCAAACTTTTTAGATAATTTTCAAATTATTTCATTGAACAAATGTCCTGTTCAAAAAAGTATTCAATGAAACTTTTTACTAAATTATGAAATTTTCCATTTCGCCGAAACTTCCATTTCATCCATAATTTTTTAATAAGAACAAAAAGCATTCCTGATTTATTTTTGAAATATTTAACAGTAACTTTTAATGAATAGTCTATGTGAAAGTTTTTACGCTGTATGGGTACTATTTAATCTTTTAAAATAACAACTAGTACTAAAACATAATTAACTAATAAAGGTATTAGTAATATTATTAAAAGGAAAAATAATAATATTTATAATATTAATGACATTCTGTGTATAACTTAAAATATAAAGCAGTGAAATAAAAGCATAAAAAAATTGAACAAATAGATAAGGTATTGAAGAAAATAATCTAAAAATTGTTATAGCTGAATGTATTCGCTCCGTGCGTGACCATGGTAGGGGTACCTTGAAACGATGCCAGCGTGCTTAGCGGCGAAATATGACCTAATTGGACCTATCTTTTTACGCATAAATTTTATCAAAAATGTGTACAAATACATGTTGCGTATTTAATTGTGCTAATAATAGCAAAAATATTGAGTGTAGTTTTTATAGGTTCCCAAAGATTACATATAAATTAAAGAAAAGAAAAAGATGGATTTGTGCTATTAGCATGAAAAAGTAAATATCACATAATTTCATTTTTATGCTATTGAAATAGGAAAAATTTTAATAATTTACCTTAAATAATATTTCATAAGGCTTCAAGCTAACTGCCTGATGACTTTAGCTTTTATATCATAACTTTTATTATTATTGTTTTTAATTATATGGTCTTTCACGTGAAAAACTTAATTTTCCAGTACTAGATTTTTCCATTTCTTTTCCGTTTGGGTTGAAAAGATATATTATGATGAATTGTGAGAAACCCAGTTTTAATACTACATTTATTTTGTACATAAACTGAAAAAATATAATTAAAAAACTAATTATTAATAATTGTCAATTTCGCATGTATTTAACAATGTCAAACATATGTCATATGTTTAACCTGAAAATTGGGGGGTCCAAAACTGTCAGATGAAGGCGGTAGGTGTCGCGTGAGTTACGCACGGAGCAAATATTTAAGAAATTTTTATTCTAAAATTGAAATTGCTTTTTTAACATTACACTACTATTGATGATAACCTATTGAATAACTAAAAATTCTAATAACCGTTGTCGATGTGATTTACAAGAGTCGTCAATGATTAAAAATGATGGATTGATTTCATTTAATTTTTTTTATACCATTTAAAATCAACTTACTGACAATTTCCAAATAACAAACATTTTTAAACTTAACATCAAAAATATCAAGTGAAATATGTATTACTTCTGTAGGTACGCAAAGATTACCAAGTTTGTTAGTATTTTGAGAAACTTTATAAGCTTTAAAAAATAATAAAAGATCTGTCATTGAAATAAAATTAACATTTTTATGAACAAAATAATTTTCACACTTTTCACAATTAGTTTTTTTAGACATTTGTATGCAAAATATCGGCAAGGTACTTGAGTGAATTGAGATAAAGAGAAGTTGAGCCAGTCGAAGATGCATTATTTGATACTCTTTCAAATATTGATAAACATTTTAAAACTCGTTTCTGAAAGTTCCTCATTGATGGTCAATTTGTATCAAATGATTTACAATCAAAAACTTCATTCAAGCTAGAAGTACTATCTAATTCATCTTCGACAAAGTCATCAACTTCCTTATAAGATATTATCGAATCATCATTATCGCTATTACAATCTTGTGCATCTGAAAACCGTGAGCATTTGTTTAAAGGATCATTAGAATAAATAGTATTCTTAATATTTGCATCATGTTTTTCTGACATCTCATCCCCTGCATCCATAAAAGCGCAAACCTCTAAATCAGTTACAGAATCAATACGTTTATTATTAAAGCTTATTTGTCCATCATTTTTTTCTTCAATAACTTCATTTAATTCATCGAATGATTTTTGTAAATCAATTAAATTCGGAATTGCTATATAGTAGCGTTATAGTTTCATCTAATTACGTGAGGAGGGTCATAATTAAAAAAAAAATTTCGACCAAATTTTTCAATGGATGGTTTTTCTGGCGTTATTCCAAATTTTTTATCGCAGTTTGACTGCTACGGCCGATATCGCAAACCACACTTTTAACTTTAAAACCGGCTTCTTCAGAGAAATCTAAATCATTTAGAATTAAATTGCTTAGTTTTTTTCCAGGTACACAGTTATGGGCGACATAGTACTTAATAGATTGCCTCCAATCAGTTTGTCTACCTCTTAACATGAAAACTAAAACGTGATTACCTTCTGTTGGAGAGCGACCTAGTTCTCCCAAATATGTGAACCCCTCAACGATATCTTTTTTAGTATTATAATCTAGCCACTTTTTTATGCTCATTTCATCCCACGATAAAACACATTCCTTTTCTTTGGAGTGCATTAGCGACGATTTAATTTGTAATAATGTCAACAAAGTGTTACATTTACCGGGTTTTAAATCTCTTATTAATCCAAATTCTAATGTTACTTACGCAATGGAAACTTAAAATGTTTTTTTTTCTCTCGAAGGTAGCAATACGCTTTTGGAGATCTATAAAATAAAGATATAGCATACTGTTTATCTTTTTCAGTCCATTTACTTTTCTGAATATGGTTAATTTGCCTAACTAAAAATACTTTTATTTCGTCATCAAGTTTATTAAATAATTTTTTAAACTTTATTGCTTCGTTTGAAGCTTTTGTACGTTATTTCATTTACGAGTTAAGTTGTATATAACATATATACTTGGTTTTTATACCTATTAATCACTTTGTTTTTAGATTTACTTTTTGCCTCATATTTGTTTACAATTTTATTTATTTTTAACTCTGATGTAGTTTTTAATCGTTTTAATGCATCTTGTGCATTTTTAACTTCTTCATTTTTTTTATTTAATTGGATTTGGACTGAATTTTTTCTGTAGAAATTGAAGAAAGAATTTTGGTCACAATTTGAAAAATCCAACGACGAAGACATGTGTGCATCATTTAGATTTTGACGGTATGGTTCACTTTTAAGTGATATAGGAATTTTGAGATTTAATTAAGAGTCATTACTGAATAAATATTTATTGTTAATTGTTGAATAAGAACTATCAGTTATATTTTGCAAAGCTTCGAATATAGCAGAGGTTACCTCATTTTTAAGAATAGCTGTAGGTTTAATATATTCTTACCGTTTTGGTTTATTGATTTTATATTGCTATCAGTAAAATGATAGCTGCAAAGAAATTTTTGACCAACTTGATTCTCTGTTAAATCTAGAAGAGTCGAATTTCCGGAATGTCGAACCCACAGATGACGTCTAGATAAAGTTATAATTTTTAAGTAGTAAAAAATAAAAATAAACTTTTATTTTTCTAATTGCGTTGTCCGAACAATATTTGATGTAATTGTACTATAATTACTCAGTATATTTTGACAAAGGTTCATTTAAAAATTAAATTAAAATTTTCAAAAAATAATTTTTTTTTGAAGCTTGGACAATTGTCATTCAGCCATCTCGATCAACAGAAGTTTATTTAAAGAATTTAAATATAATACAATTACAACGATAAACCTCAAATTACATCTTACAGACCTCATAATTAAAAATAATGGTCTGTATAGTCTATATTAGATATACGAATAAATAACACGTTTCGCCTAATACCTCAAATTAATGAAAAATGTAAATATTGCAATTATAAATCTGTATGGCAAAATAAGTTACTCAGATTTAATAATTGCATTTTTGCACACAAATTTAATATCCATACTTGTCAATACAATCGACATACATTTAATT
Source organism: Diabrotica balteata (assembly GCA_918026665.1). Lineage (NCBI taxonomy): Eukaryota > Metazoa > Arthropoda > Insecta > Coleoptera > Chrysomelidae > Diabrotica > Diabrotica balteata. The sequence goes on from CAKJVB030000004.1 coordinate 297,919, forward strand.
TAATACTTTTTTTATTTTATATACATACTTAATAACTATGAGAAATTCAGAATAATGTTATTTGCATCTAAATTCTACATTCTTTGTCAGTGAAAGGAAGGTAACGAAAAAGGTCTGTTGGCCAGATGTTAGGCACTTATACTGCTTATACCCTCTTGAATGGAAGTAGAGTAGGTACCTACATTTGGTATATATAATAAAATTTTAAAAGCATGTGAAGAACTATAAATTTGAAATAAAATTGTTTGAAATATAAATATTTTGTAAACAGAAATAGTTATTTTAAAATTATTTTCTTCTAAGAAATATGATAATAAGGAGCAATGTATCAAATTAAATATATAACAGTGTTGTGTTTTAATTTTATGTTAAGATATTATATTAAAAACAAAGAAGAAATTATTAAATTTAGAAATTTTGGAAATATTTAACGAAA